>CAUYLG010036447.1:0-51812 GCA_963573385.1 Cacajao melanocephalus | reverse complement strand
AGGATGAGTTTATGTTCTTTGTAGGGACATGGATGAATTTGGAAACCATCATTCTCTGCAAACTGACACAAGAACAGAAAATCAAATGCCACATGTTCTCACTCATAGGCAGGTGTTGAACAATGAGAACACATGGACACAGGGAGGGGAGCATCACACACTGGGGTATGTTGGGGGTGCCAAGGGAGGACAGGGGGTGTGGGGAAGTTGAGGAGGGATAACATTGGGAGAAATGCCAGATGTAGATGACTGGGGGATGGAGGCAGCAAACCACATTGCCATGTGTGTACCTATGCAGCAATCCTGTATGATCTGCACATGTACCCCAGAACCTAAAGTACAATTAAAAAAAAAGAAGAAGAAGAAGAAGGAAAAACTGAATGGTATTTTATTGTACATATATAACACATCTTTTTTTAAATTCGTCCATCTGGCAATGGACATTTAGGTTGTTTCCACTTTCTGGCTATTGTGCTCAGTGCTGCAATTAACACAGGATTGTTTAAATCTCTTTAAGACTCTGATATACATTTTTTTTGGATAAAATACATAGTTAAAAGGCAATCCGTGTAACAGGAGAAAATACTTGTAAACCATATATATGATCAAGGATTAATCTTCAAAATATATAATGAGCTTCTACAATTAAATGGCCAAAACGTAATAATATAACTAAAAAGTTTGCTAAGGGCCTGAATCAACATTTTTCCAAAGAAGACATACAGATTGCCACTGCGTATAAGAAAAGGTAATCAGCATCACTAATCATCAACGAAACGCAAGTCAAAACCACAATGAAATACCTACTCACACCTGTCAGGTCTACTATTATCAAAAAACGAAACAAACAAAAAATCCACAAAGAATGGTAAAAATGTAGAGAAATTGGAATCTTTGTGCACTGTTGATGGGAAGACAAAATGGTGCAGTATCTATGGAGAACAGTATGAAGATTCATTAAACAATTAAAAATAGAACTACCATTTTATTCAACAGTACTTCTTAAAATTTAGAGAAGAATACTAAATTGCTTAAAAGTGAGCCAAAGAATATTAAAGGGCACATGCCACCCAATATCTGTGCATGCCCAGCATCTCGACCTACAATTAGAGTTGAGGGAAAGTGTGATAACTTACAGTTAGAGTTCACTAGAAGTAAAAAGCCAATGCTACAGGCAGCATAAGTAAGAAAGAATCTTAGGACTGCCAAGAATTGTTCTTGATACAGGAAGGTAGTTTATTGTGCACTCGCTCATGGTTTTGTTTGTATAGAATTTGTCTTGCAAATGAAGTAATAGCACAGTAGCATTTCTTCCTTGGTCTGTTTAGGGCTCTGGATTCTTTCTTAATCCCTCCAAACTACTAAGTCACTGACTAACAGTGTCAGTTTAAAATAATTTTAAAATTTCCCCTTCTCTGCATCTAGATCTGAAAGATTAATGCTAAGATTTATACCAGTTTCCTATAGAACCTATCTCAATTCCTACCTAGCTATGGAAAAGTAATAAGCAACCATAAATATTCTGATGTCAGAATTTTTAAAAGAAAAATGAAAATAACCAAATATGTGAAAATACACTGCAATTCAAAAGAAAGTATTATTAAGAATCAGAAGAGATACCCTACTGGGAAATATAATAATTATAAGTAACAAAATAATACTAGGAATATTTTCTTATTTTTTTCCTCAATTATATTTAAGAATATAATCGGTCAAAAAATAAATAAATAAAACAACAGTGGAATAAGCAGTTTCAAAAAGATGAATTGGAGCTACACATATATGCACACAAAGAATATTTTTTCAAATAGTATTGTTAAATTTAAAGCTTCAAAGGGAGTACCATATAATAAGGTAATATTTGAATTTAAAAGGTAGTATGCAGATTCAAAAAATTCATCCAGGACTCAGGAAGTAGTAAGCTGGTAAAAACAAACAAACAGAAAAAGAAACAGTAAAAGAAGGTATGAAAAACTTGGTGGATGTATTAGGGTTCTCCAGAGAAATGGAACTAACAGGATATATACAAATTTATAGGAGAAGATTTATTATAAGAATTGGCTAATGCAACTATAAAGGAAAATAAGCTCCATGATCTGTCATGTACAAGGGGAAGAACCAGTGATGTAAGTCAGTTAAAGTCTTATGGCCTAAGAACATTGGGAATTGACGAAGGTAATAATGTAACTTCCAGTTCAAGGCCAAAGGTCTGAGAACTAGGGGAGTTACTGCTGAAGGTCCTGGAGTCTGAAGGCCAAAGAACCAGGATTTCGAATGTCTCAATTCAAAGAAGATCAATGTCCCAGCTCTAGGAGAGAGAGTTTTTCTTTCCTGTTTTGTTTTGTTTTTTTCATATTTGGGCCCTCAATGGGTTAGGTGAAATAAACTTCTTTACTCAGTGTACTGATTAAAATGCTAGTCTCTTCTGAAAACAGCTTCATAAACATACATGGTAATAATGCTTTATGATCTTCTGAGCCGCCCTAAGCCTAGTCAACGTGACATATAGAATTAACCATCACAGTGGAAAAATATAAGGAATCCAATACATGCAAAAGAGAAATTTTAGATGAGACAGACACAATGTAATAAAAGGAAAAATCAAAGAACAGTGGAGAGAAAATTTTCCCAACTGAACAAATATATAACCATGCAGTTTAAAAGAAATCACTAAGTAACAGTAAAAAATAATGTGAACTAAATCCATGTGTGTATGTGTGTATGTGTGTGTGTGTGTTTGAGAGAGAGAGAGAGAGAATAGTGGACTAAATTGTGTGTGTGTGTGTCTGTGTGTGTGTGTGACAGAGAGAGAGAGAGAGAGAGAAAGAGAGATGAGACTGGAAGGAAGACATAACCCCTAGGATTATTATTTTGGCAAAAATTTTGAATTTCAAAGATAATAATTGCATTAAATCAGGAAAATTTAAATTTTATTAACAAAAATTGACAATAACTTTGGATGTACAAAGCTCAAGAACCATAATGTATTAAATAAAATAGCATCGCAGTATGTATTTTTTTAAATAAGTAGAGCTGTAAGAAGAATCAAGAGAAAGACATTTATAAAAGGGAGCTATGAAAAGCCCTGCAAGTATTTTATATATTACACAAAGCAGAACAAATAATAAATGGAGAGAAATTTAATGTTATAAATAATATGTGGTCTTGATGGAAAGATGACACAGCAAATGTCTTAACCCCTTTTCCAAAATCCAATTGAAATAAAATAAACACAAAATGGAGGATCCTCTAGCATTCAAGGGGCTAATTACACCACATACCCTGAGAGGTGTTTGTGAAATAATTTGCAGTAGGAAAAGATTGAAAGAAGTCTCAATGGGCCAGAAACAATTTTGACGTCATACTATCAATAATAGTAACTGAGGGTTGGGGCACAGGAAGCCATAAGAAATCTGGGTTTCTTATGGCTCCATTAGATGCTCCATTAGATCCACTCTAATGGAGATCCACTCCATTAGATGTCGCAAGTAACTCTACATAACAGTCAAGGATAGCAGCACCAGGACTGGTAGAGTATACATCAAGCATAAAGCAGAGGGACTTTTCTCTAAACTGACTTTAATAACTCATTTATTATTTGTTCATCAAGCAATTATTGAACACCAACATATACCAGAAATTTTGCTTGATGGTGGGGAGAAAACAGTGAAAAAGACAGATAAAATACCATCCTTCATGATTTTTATAATCTGACTAAGGAGACATACAAGTAAACAAGTAGAGAAATACAATAATTTCAAATAATTTATACGTGCTACAAAAGAAACAACTCAGGGAAATGCGATCCAGAGTGTGTAGATGTTGGGAGTAGACATTACTTTATATTGGGTGATCAATGCAGGGTTCTGTCCCTGAAGAAGTGACATTTAAACTGGGGACCTGGAGAGGAGGCAGAGGAAGAAGGCAGAATAGAATGCTTAATGAATCAAATCCCTACACCCCCACACAAGAACACCAATTTAACAACTATCTACACAAAAATAACCACCTTCATAATAACCAACAATCAAGTGAGCACTCTAGTACCTGGTTTAACTTTGTATTACTGAAAAAGGCAATGAAGAGTTAGAAAAAACAGTCTTGAATGGCCAAAGCCACCCATCCTCCATCCCCTGCAGCAGTGGAATGGTGAAGAGGGCCTTCCTGTGTTCTAGGGGAGGGACAGTACAGAAATTGTGAGGCATTGAACTTAGTGCTGCCCTTGTTATAACAGAAAGCACAACGAGACCAAACTCAGCTGATGCCCAAGCTCAGATGGAGCATTTAAACAAGCCCTAGCCAGAGGGATATCCCTGACCCCAGTGGTGCAACCCTTAAACAAGTCTCAGTCGGAGTGAGCGTACTGGGGGCACATGCAACCTACTGAGACACTAACTAGGGCAGCTAAGTGAGTGCTAGCATCACTCCTCCCCAAAACCCAGGAGGCACAGCTCATGGCTCTAAAAGAGAGCCCTTCCTTCTACTTGAGGAGAGGAGATAAAAGAGTGAGGAGGACTTTGTCTTGCTTTGTGCATACCAGCTTAGCCACAGCAGGATAGGGCACTGGGCAAAGAGGGCCATGTTCCAGGCCCTAGCCCCCAGATAACATTTTTCAGACAAACCCTGGGCCACAAGGGAACTTGCTGCTTTGAAGAGAAAAACCCAGTCCTGGCAAGATTTATTGTCTGCTAACTAAAGAACCTTTGGGCCTTGAATAACCAGCAGCAATACCCAGGTAACTCCTTTGAGGGCCTTGGGTGAGATTCTGAGACTTGCTGGCTTCAGGTGAGACTCTGCACATTCCTAGCTGTGCTGGCTACAGAAGAAAAATCCTTCTGCTTCAGAAAAGCGGAGTGAAAAGTCAAGGAGGCTGTCTTAAATCTTAGGTAACAGCATAGCCACAGTAGGGTCGAGCACCAAGATGGTGCTTGGAGCCTCCAGATCCAGAACGTGACTCTTGGGCTGCATTTTTTGACTGCCCTGGGTCATAGGGGAGCCCACTGCCTTGAATGGTGCATCCCAGGCCAGGCAGCATTCACCACAAGCTGACTTAAGAGACCTTGGGTCTTAAGAGAACATCAGTGGTAGTATGACAGTGCTCTCCATGGGCCTGTGGTAGTGGCAGCCATGAGGTAAGGCTCTTCTGCCTTTGGAAAGAGGAAAGAAGAGTGGGGAGGACTGTGTCATGTGGTCTCATGGTTTAAGTGCCAGCTCAAACACAGTACAATAGAACAGCAGGTAGAATTGTAAGATTTTTGACATTAGTCGCTTAATCCAGGATGGCACTTCTGGACCCACCTGGGGCCTGAGGGAATTCACCACACTGAAGTGAAAGAGACAGCAATGGCGGCTTTGCCATCTGGTTATTGTGGCACCCCAGGGACTTAGTGAACACAGGCAGTCGCCAAGGACAGGTTGTGATAGGCCTTGAGAGAGAACCACTACTGTGTCTACATCAGGTTTGACACAGCACAGTCCTAGTGGTGGAGGCCATACGTCGTGCTTGTGTCACCCCACCTCCAGCTTTAGGTAGCTCAAAATTCAGAGAAAGACTCTGTATATTTAGGAGAAATTAAGAGAAGAGAAAAAGAGTGAGTCTCTGCCTGGTAATCCTCCAATAAAATTTCAGGTATTGGGTGAGTGAGCCCAGAAATGACCATTAAGTGACAAAATGACAGAGTATGAACTTTGCAGAGAACTTCACCAGAAAAGGGAATAAATCCTCAGATGGGCATGTGTACAATTTCCTAAACACACTGTGCATGCTCGATTCTTAAGAGTAAGGAGGGCACTGCAAGTGTAGGTAGCCCACACTAAGAGAATAATCATGGGAGAGGGATGTAAGATGCCAGCCTACAAAGTCCTAGGATCACAGTTAAACAGGCACTTGTTCTTTAAATCACCCATGTGGATCGCTTCCAAGTGCACTTTCGTTTCTTTCCTGCTCTAATGCTTTTTAATAAACATCCACTCCTGCTCTGAATCTTGCCTTGGTATCTTTTTCTGCTTTATGCCCCTCAGCAGAATGCTTTCTTCTGAGGAGGCAAGAATTGAGGTTGCTGCAGACACGTACGAATTAGCCGCCAGTAACTCAAATGCCTTTCACCAGTAACACCTCTACGATTCTGCAAATAACATAGAGTAACTGGGCTTAGGGTGCCGCCAAAAGCAAATACAGCTTAGATCACAACACCAATTATTTCAAATATCTGGAAAGCCTTTCCAAGAAGGTTAGGTATGTGAACCCTGAAAATCTGAGACAGGACTCAGTTAATTTAGAAAGTTTTTCTTGCCAAGGTTGAGGACACATGCTCATGACACAGCCTCAGGAGGACCTGACATCATGTGCTCAAGGTAGTCAGGCCACAGCTTGGTTTCATACATTTTAGGGAGACATGAGACATCAGTCAATATATATAAGATGTACACATTTGTTCTGTCTGGAAAGGCAGGACAACTCAAGTAGGGAGGGGGCTTCCAGGTCACAGGAAGGGGAGAGACAAGCAGTTGCATTCTTTGGAGTTTCTGATCAGCCTTTCCAAAATAGGCCATCAACTATGCATTTATTTCAGTGAGCAAAGGGATGACTTTGAACAGAATGGGAAGCAGGTTTTCCCCAAGCAGTTCCCAGCTCGACATTTCCCCTTGACCTACTGACTTGTGGGGCCCCAAGATTTAGAAGATTTATTTTCCTTTTACAGGTACCAAGAAGCCCAGACCACGAAGGCTACAATAAATACCGAACTCCTCAATCCCCAGAAACAGACAAACATCTACAACTATCAAGACAATCCAGGAAAACATGATCTCGCCAAATGAACTAAATAAGGCACCAGGGACCAACTCTGGAGAAACAAGGATATGCAATTTTTCAGAAAGAGAATTCAAAATAGGTGTGATGAGGAAACTCGAAGAAATTTAAGATGATACTTTGAAGTAATTCAGAATTCTGTCATATAAATTTAACAAAGTTATTGAAATAATTAAAGATAAGCAGAAATTCCAAAGCTGAAAAAAATGCAATTGGCATACTAAAGAATGCAATCGTGTCTTCTAATAGCAGAATTTATCAAGCAAAAGAAAGAATTAGTGAGCTTGAAGACAGTCTATTTGAAAATACACAGTCAAAGGAGACAAAAGAAAAACGAAATGACTTGTACCCTTTATGTAGATTGGGAAAAGAACTCTTAATATTGTAAGAATATAAATACTTCCCAAATTAATTTATTGATAATAGCTGTGAAAATAATAATGGCAAATTTGGGGAATAAAGAGATGTGAGAATTTGATATTAATGTCAATGTAGCAGATTAAGCTTTTAAAATAGATGAGAAAATACAATAAAATGCTAAAAATAGCTCCCAATATAAGTACAAATTTAGCAATTTTTAGAGGTGGCATTATATTATCAATAGGGAAATTAAAGATTAGCCAGTAAGCAGTGTTAATTAGGACAATTGGTTATTTTCCAACTGTTACAACCACTTTTCACCAATTACCAAAAGTAATTTGATGTAGATTAGAAAGGCAAATGTTTGACACATAAATATCTTACAAACGTAAGATATTAGGTGTGCAATATTGGAATAAAGAAGACCTCTCTAAGCAATGACAAAGTATATCTTAAGAAAAAATACCATGTTACATATAGTTTTAAATAATTACTTTTTTAATAAATATTTTATAAATCACCTATATGAAGAATATTTCAATTCTGGAATCAGAAAAAAAATATTGCTTGTTAGCCCAAACATCAAAAACAATTATTGCAAAAGAAAATTGAAGGATACACTTACAAAAGTGGAGCAACTGGTGTTGCTGAAATCATGCCTTTAAGAAGGCCTTGTTTTCTGTATATTTGATTTAAAATTAACAGCATTAATTTAAAAAAATACAGATAACAACTGCCATTTAGTTGTTTCTTGCTCTTTAATTTTCAAGTGATGGATTGTCCAAAATTATTTAAGCCATTTAGTCTCTTGTCTTAAAACCTAGGTCAAATATTGATCTTAGAACAATTATCTTATAGGAGATGAACTTGGAATCTCCCCTCTGGACTACAGAGACTATCTTGTCAAACAAAGTACTTAAATATAGCACATATAATTATTTCCTCAAGCCTGCTACGGGAATCCTGTCTGATAAAAAGTAGCAATAGCAACTTCATTTGATTCTCTGGTGCAGAGTTTTTCCTTCTCTCTGTCCTGTAAAGTCGCTTAAAGTACATTATTTTTCTCTCTCTCTCTCCAGACTCCTGATACTTTAATCCCAGAACAGCAACTTTTTTATCCAGATAAAATAGGCTCTCTAGAAATTATTAGTCTTATTATTATTCAAATAAAATTACATATGTATGTCAATTCAATTGTCTTTATATATCAGTGGTATTTCTCAGTCAGCAAGTAACCAGGCTGCAGACTTTTTTATTTTCATCTACTTTAAAGTGCAACTGTTCAGCTATTGAAATCACTATAGCCCAACAAAATGCTCCACTTTGAAGTAAAGCATTTTGGTTTGATGGATATTTTTATTTAACAATTTTTTAAATGACATTTCTGTGTACACAAATGTTACTGCTCATTGAGTTTGATCCAGTCCACTATTGAATCTGTAATTCCACCTTATGGAGAAATGTTTATTGATACCTTCTCAATTTTCCTTAAGTACCTATTATCAACCTCATGTCATTGGAAGCTTTAATGTTTGAAAATTATTTGCAAAATATTTAAAATTCTTAATGAAATTTCGGGGAACCTGGAGACTCCTGAACAATAAAAATAAATTCAAGTAGAAAAATACCAGATTTAAAAATATTAAAAATATGAATCATGTTTCTTATTAGCAAGGTTACAGTGTGTCTAGTGAAATAATTTTAAGCATTACCACTCCCCTTCCACTTGCTACCTATTGCTTCTGGGGTCATCAAGTGTCAGCTTGAAGAATGCTTCTTTTATCTTCAAATGTAATTTTGCTTTTGATTCTCATAGACTAGAGTTACTTTTATTACATAAAATCACATCAAGAACTCAGAAGACTTGCCTTATCTCGAGCAATATGTTCTTACAGGTTGGAAGAGAAAGCTATTCCTGGGTGACTGTTCAAGTTTCTTTCGTCTTAACCCGTATAATTGGATAATTTAAGAGTGGTCCCCATTTCTTGGCCCTAATATTTCTGATAGTTTAAAAAGCTAGACATTCAAAATTTGGCCACTTAAAACAGCAAGGTTGTTTTAACTGTAAGAAGCCTAAAGAAATCAAATAAGGTACCTGATTGTTTGCATGTGTTGGGGAGATAAGAGATACTCGGGAAACTCCCATCCCTGTTTCAATGAAAGCAGCCTCAACTTTATCTGCTATAAATCGTGCCTTTCATGTAGCAAGTACTCAGAGTTTTTTTGTTTTTTGGTTTTTTTTCTTTTTTTAGCTGCTAATGTTTCTGCTTCTGTGTTACATGATGCTGTTTGCAACCATAAATTGTCTGAGTAATGCTGATCTTTATTCCAAAAATGATCTTCTATGCTCAGTGTTGCCTGATACATAGTAGGAGCTCCATGTAAATTGAATGAATGAATGTGTCCTTTGTTACATGAGAAATAGGATAGCAATATGGAAAAATTGTTGAAAACTAGTGCCCACTTCTGGAGAATCAACCCAGAAAGTTACAAGGTCACTATGTACTTTAACCCTCCGGAAAGCATTGAACCTCCTCAAGATTTCCTCTATGGTTTCCTGAGTGACAGCCAAGGGATAATTTCTAATACTGTAACATTTCTATAAAGACTAGGTATAAAGATCAGTTAAAAATCCATTAATGATTAACATTAGGATCTTTTTCACAGTAAAATGATACATATTTAATCATTTATGAGATACGGATATAATATAGGGAGAAATCAGGACATTCAATATGACAGAAAATGTTACATCTACATTTGAACAAACTTGGTAATATGTGAAGGTAACTGTGTTATGTACTTAGAAGATGTAAAGCTACCCAAGACGATGTTTTTGTCATCAAGTAGTGTATACTATACAGAAATACATAAAAATTTTAAAGTCATGATTCTACTGGAATGAGATATGGATGCATATGCATACACACACAGACACACACACACACACCAAAAAAAAAAAAATTCCATGCTCATGAACAGGAAGAATCAATATCATGAAAATGACTATACTGTTCAAAGTAATTTATAGATTCAATGCTATTCCCATTAAGCTACCACATGATGCTAGAGGGATCATGCTACCTGACATCAAACTATACTACAAGTTTACAGTGACCAAAACAGCGTGGTCCTGGTACCAAAACAGATATATAAACAAAGGGAACAGAAGAGAGGCCTCAGAAATAACGCTACAGATCTACAACCATATGATCTTTGATAAACCTGATAAAAGCAAGCAATTGGAAAAAGATTCCCTATTTATAAATGTTGTTGGGAAAACTGGCTAGTCATATGCAGAAAACTGAAGCTGGACCCCTTCCTGACACCTTATACAAAAGAACCCTAGAAGAAAACCTAAGCAATGCCATTCAGGACATAGGCATAGGCAAGGACTTCATGACTAAAACACCAAAAACAATGGCAATGGCAACAAAAGCCAAAATAGACAAATGGGACCTAATTAAACTGAAGAACTTCTGCATAGCAAAAGAAACAATCATTAGAGTGAACCGGCAACCAACAGAATGGGAAAATTTTTTGCAAGCTACCCATCTGACAAAGGGCTAATATCCAGAATCTACAAAGAACTAAAACAAATACACAAGAAAAAAAAAATCAAAAAGTGGGCAAAAGATATGAACAGACAATTTTCAAAAGAAGACATTTATGTGGTCAACAAACATATGAAAATATGCTCATCATCACTGGTCATTAGAAAAGTACAAATCAAAACCACATTGAGATACCATCTCATGCCAGGTAGAATGGCAATCATTAAAAAATCTGGAGACAACAGATGCTGGAGAGGATGTGGAGAAATAGGAATGCTTTCACACTGTTGGTAGGAGTGTAAATTAGTTCCACCACTAGGGAAGACAGTGTGGTGATTCCTCAAGGATCTAGAAATAGAAATACCATTTGAACCAGCAATCCCTTTACTTGGCATATACCCAAAGGATTATAAATGGATCTGTTATAAACACACATGCACACGCATGTTCATTGTGGCACTGTTTACAATAGCAAAGACGTGGAACCAACCCAAATGCCCATCAAATATAGACTGGATAAAGAAAATATGGCACATATACACCATGGAATACTATGCAGCCATAAAAAAGGATGAGTTCATGTCCTTTGTAGGGACATGGATGAATCTGGAAACCATCATTTTCAGCAAACTGACACAGGAACAGAAAACCAAACACCACATGTTCTCATTCATAGGTGGGTGTTGAACAATAAGAATGCATGGACAAAGGGAGAGGATCATTAACCACTGGGGTCTGTTGGGTGGTGGGGCACTAGGGGAGGGATAGCAAGGGGTGTGGAGATTGGGGAGGGCTAACAGTAGGAGAAATACCTAATGTAGGAGATGGGGAGATGGAGGCAGAAAACCACCATGGCATGTGTATACCTATGCAACAATCCTGCAAGTTCTAAACATGTACCCCAGAACTTAAAGTAAAATAAAAAAAAAAATAACTCAAAATGTATTAAAATCTTAAATGTAAAACCTAAAACCATAAAAAACTCTAGAAGAAAACCTACGCAATATCATTCAGGACATAGGTATTGACAAAGATTTCATGAACAAAACACCGAAAGCAATGGCAACAAAAGCCAAAATTGACAAATGGGATACAATTAAGCTAAAGAGCTTCTGCACAGCAAAAGAAATTATCATTCGAGTAAACAGGCAACCTACAGAATGTGAGAAAAATTTTGCAATCTATCCATCTGGCTAATATCCAGAATCTATTAGACACTTAAAAAATTTACTAGAAATAAACAACCCGATCCAAAAGTGGGCAAAGGATATGAACAAACACTTCTCAAAAGAAGACATTTATACAGCCAACAACATATGAAAAAAAGCTCATCATCACTGGTCATTAGAGAAATGCAAATCAAAAGCACAATGAGATAGTATCTCACGCCAGTTAGAATGTTGATCATTAAAAAGTCAGGAAACAAGAGATGCTGAAGACGATGTGGAAAAATAGGAATTTTTTACATTGCTGGTGGAAGTGTAAATTAGTTCAACCATTGTGGAAAACAGTGTGGCAATTCCTCAAGGATCTAGAACCAGAAATACCATTAGATCCAGCAATCTCATTCTTGTGTATATACCCACAGGATTATAAATCATTCTACTATAAAGACACATGCACACGTATGTTTATTGCAGCATGATTCACAATAGCAGGCCAACCCAAATGCCCGTCAAGGTTAGACTGGATAAAGAAAATGTGGCACATATAAACCACGGAATACTATGCATTCATAAAAAAAGAATGAGTTCATGTCTTTTGCAGGGACATGGGTGAAGTTGGAAACCATCATTCTCAGCAAATTAATACAGGAACAGAAAACCAAATGCTGCATGTTCTCACTCATTAGTGGGAGTAGAACAATGAGAGCATATGGGCACAGGGAGGGGAACATCACATAACAGGGTCTGTCAGGGGGTGGTGGGGAAAGGTGAGGGATAGCATTAGAAGAAATATCTAATATAGATCATGAGTTGATGGGTGCAGCAAACCACTACAGCACATGTATACCTACATAACAAACCTGCACATTCTGCACATGTAACCCAGAACTTAAAGTATAATAAATACATACAAATATATTCTTCTTTTCAAAAAGTCATAAAAAAAGAACATGTTGTGTGTACTGGTGGAGATTTGCTACTTTGAACTGCAAGTATGAAGGTAAACATGACAAAAACGAGTATATATATAGGTAAGAGATAGAAATGAGGGCGCAAGAGCCAGACAATAAACTTTTTGTTCTACGCTGAAGAGTTTACATTTTATTACATAGGTAATGGGAAAGTCATTGCAGATATTTTAAATATCGAAAGTAATGCAAACACACCTGGAACCTTCAAACAATATAGAAGTATACCGAGTAAAAAGTAACATGCTTATTTTTAATTTAATATATTTAATATGCACAACATGATGTTTTGATATATTAATACATATAAATAGTGAAGTAATTACTACAGTAAAGGAAATTAAGACACCCCTCACCTCACAAAGTTACCTTTTATCTGTGTGTGTTATAGGAGCACCAAAAATTACTCTCAGGAAATGTTCAGTATACAATACATTAGATCTCTATAGTTATTCATACTACATAACCACAACTTTTTACCCTTTCCCCTACATCTTCCCATTTCCCTCGTTGCATAAGTTTATTAGTATGACTCATGAGCATGCTTTTAAAGATATTTCAATTTGTTTTATTAACGTTAAAATAAAGTGCATTTATTTGAAAATGTGAAGGATAGGGTCAGACTTAAATAAAGAGTAAAAATATACCCACTGTCCAAACCTCTACCTCTAATTCCACTTGTTAGGGGCAAAACTATGAACAATATCTGGCTTATACATTTGAAAACTTTCATTTTTAACTGAAAATAATAATAATCTATTTTTAAGGAAACACCATTAAAAAGGATGAGGTGTAATGACAATATCAATGCAGAAAATTGTCAGGTTCCCTATCTTTTAAAAAATTCACCAAGTAAAGTTTACAGAGTGAATTATATTAGCACTATATGCACAAGATAATTCCAGTCTTACTCCTGTTAGATTTTAGCTTTAGTTCAATGTTTTTTTGAAGGAGAGTTTTGCTTTTGTTGCCCAGGCTGGAGTGCAATGCCACAGTCTCTGCTCACTGCACCCTCCACCTCCTGGGTTCAAGCAATTCTCCTGCCTCATCCCCCTGAGTAGCTGGGATTACAGGAATGTGCTTCTATGTCCTGCTAATTTTGTATTTTTAGTAGAGACAGGGTTTCTCCATATTGGTCAGGCTAGTTTCAAACTCCTGACCGCAGGTGATCTGCCCACCTTGGCCTCCCAAAGTGCTGGGATTAGAGGCATGAGCCACCACATCTGGCCTAGTTCAAATATTAATATTTGCTCCATTATGTACTTTTTTGCATGGATTTTTATTTTTAATAATCTTACATTAACATACTATCGACCTTGAGTTTTTATGCCCTCTTACATTTTCACTTGAGGAACATACCACACTTTTAAGGTTATTAAGTTGCCCAAAACAGTAAGAAAAAAAGCATCTCATTTCTTTTTTCTGTTAAACAACACACATTGAAATGAGCTCAGTAAATAAAACTACATCTACATCAGACTTACATATATTAAAGGAAACATGTTAACTAAAAATCAAATAAACTGTATAATGAATTAGTCAGTTAGTCGTTAATTCAAAATTTATTTCTGAGAAAGGAAGAGTGGCTCAGTATAAGAAAATAAGCAACATAATTTACTATAAACATAAATAGTATATTGAAAATATAGAGGGTCAATTGGAGCATACTGTTTTGGGGAGATGGGAGATGATAAGATTGACAAGATAGACCTAGCAGTGTATAACAAAAGAGTTTATGATGGTTTCCAGCTTCATCCATGTCCCGGCAAAGGACATGAACTTATCCTTTCTTATGGCTGCATATTATTTCATGGTGCATATGTGCCACATTTTCTTTATCCAGTCTAACATTTGATGGGCATTTGGGTTGTTTCCAAGTCTTTGCTATTGTGAACAGTGCTGCAATAAACATACCTGTGCATGTGTCTTTATAGTAGAGTGATTTATAATACTTTGGGTATATATCCGAGAATGAGATTGCTGGATCTAATGGTATTTCTGGTTCTAGATCCTTGAGAAATCGCCACACTGTTTTCCACCATGGTTGAACTAATTAACACTCCCACCAACAGTGGAAAAGTGTTCCTGTTTCTCCACATCCTCTCCAGCATTTGTTGTTTCCTGACTTTTTGATGATTGCCATTCTGACTGGCATGAGGTGGTATCTCTTTGTGGTTTTGATTTGCATTTCTCTAATGACCAGTGATGATGAGCTTTTTTTCATATGTTTGTTGGCTGCATAAATGTCTTCTTTAGGGAAGTGTTTGTTCATAACCTTTGCCCATTTTTTGATGGGGTTGTTTATTTCTTGTAAATTTGTTTAAATTATTTGTAGATTTTTTATATTAGCCCTTTGTCAGATGGATAGATTGTAAAATTTTTCTCCCATTCTGTAGGTTGTCTGTTCACACTGATGATAGTTTCATTTGCTGTGTAGAAGCTCTTTAGTTTAAGATCCCATTTGTCAATTTTGGCTTTTGTTGCCATTGCTTTTGGTGTTTTATTCATTATTTGCCCATGCCTATGTCCTGAATGGTATTGCCTAGGTTTTCTTCTAGGGTTTTCATGGTTTTAGGTCTTACATTTAAGTCTTCAATCCATCTAGAGTTAATTTTTGTGTAAGATGTAAGGAAAGGGTCTAGTTTCAGTTTTCTACATATGGCTATCCATTTTTCCCAGCACCATTTACTGAATACAAGTTCCTTTCCTCATTGTTTGTTTTTGTTAGGTTTGTTGAAGTTCAGATGGTTGCAGATGTGTGTTATTTCTGAGGTCTCTGTTTCACTCCATTGGTCTATATGACTGTTTTGGTATCAGTACCAAGCTGTTTTGGTTACTGTAGCCTTGTAGTGTAGTTTGAAATCAGGTAGCATGACGCTTCCAGCTTTGTTCTTTTAGCTTAGGATTGTTTTAGCTATACAGGGTCTTCTTTAATTCCATGTTAAATTTTAAATAATTTTTTTTTCTAATTCACTGAAGAATCTCTATGGTAGTTTCATGAGAATAGCAATAAATCTATAAATTACTTTGGGCAGTATGACCATTTTCACAATATCCATTCTTCCTTTCCATGAAGATGGAATGTTTTTTCCATCGTTTGTGTCCTCTCTTATTTCCTTGAGCAATGGCTTGTAGTTTTCCTTGCACATGTCTGTTTATTGCAGCACTATTTACAACAGCAAAGACATAGAACCAACCCAAATGCTCATCAATGATAGACTAGATAAAGAAAATATGGTAGATATACACCATGGAATACTATGCCTCCATCAAAAGAAATTAGATAATGTCCTTTGCAGGGACATGGATGAACCTGGAAGCCGTCATCCTCAACAAACTAACAGAGGAACAGAAAATCAAACAGTACATGTTCTCACTCATAAGTGAGAGTTGTACAATGAGAGCACATGGACACAGAGAGGAGAACAACACACATCAGGACCTGTTGGGGGTGGTGGGTGATTGGAGGGAACTTAGAGGATGGGTCAACAGGTGCAGCAAACCACCATGGCACACGTATACCTATGTAACAAACCTGCATGTTCTGCACATGTATCCCTTTTATTTTATAAGAAATTTAAAAAATTTATATGCAATAATAGCAAACATTATATGTTTCCTGTGTGCTAGGAAACCTATATGAATATACATATATATATATGTATATATATTATATATATAATATATATACAAACACACATATATATATTTAAATAAAAAATAATATATAACTAAGCCTCACAACAATAGTCTGAGTTAATATTATTCTTCTATTGAAAAAAAAGAGCCCACAGGTTTGATAGCAAAATCTGTATGTTTAATCCACCACACTCTGTTTTCCCAACATAGTACATTGTAGACAAAGCAATAAATAGGGAAAAATTGTATCTAAGAACATTCTGGTGAAAGTGAATCTTTTAGTAGGGGTAAAAAGTTTCCCAGGAATAATCTATAAAAGGAAATCAATACATAAATATTTCAAGCATTCAAAAACTATCGATTCTCTCTAAAGAATAAATACTAGTTCAGCTTAAATAACAGTAATAGTTGCAAATAGTAAAATAAGTGTTTTAGACTTTATCCTCATAGTAGGTCATTTGTTTTGAGTTATCCTTCATACTTGAGTTGAAATTGTCATAACATGGACAATTTCAGAATGTGTAGTTCTGTCTTTTTTTTTTTCAGGGACCATGTAAGTTACTCTTTTATGTTTTAAAACTTCTACAAGATGTGTCATGAGCTTAACCACTGCATAACAGTTCAGTAATATGCACTGGATAAAGCAAGAGTATTATAATAGGTAAAGACTAATGAAGAAGAACAATGTGGCTAATGTAGCTTCACATATAGACTGTTCACTATTGCAGTATAGTGCTACTGTCATGTTCTTATTAATATGGGAGCTAGAATAATGCATAACTTTTTAGGAAGTCTTGCAAATAACCTTCTACTCCTAATAATCTGTATTTTAACATATATGGTCTAATTTTAGTTTCATTGTAGAAACAGCAACAGCCTATTAGATGCCAAAATATTGATTACTACTGGTGCTTTAAGGTAAAAAGAATTGTAAATCAAATATGCTAATAATAGTGGCACTATTACATATATTAATAATAACCAGTCATACTATTAGAGACATTTAATTAGCTTTTGAATTCAAAGCATAAACTGAAGAATAATTCAAAGACTTTAAAAATGCATTTGATGATAGCAAAGGATGCCATCTATTTTAAACTAATATACATTTTATATGTGTGCTTTGTATGCACACATGCATTTGTATGTTTTTGCATATGTGCATACATACGGTTTTTGAAAGGTCTGGTTTAAAAAAGAAGTCACAAGATCCCTCTCAACATTCTATATATTGAATCCCAGGAGTCATTCTATACTCACTGTCTGATAAGACTTGACAGTACAAAATTCAGCTGCAAAGCTACATATAATGCAAGTAGTCTGCAGCATTGCACTATCTTGCTGAAGGCTAATCACTTTATAATGAGTTTAGTGAAAAGTACCTATACAATAAGTTGTAGTTGACAGCAGCCCAAGGGAACCTCTAAGTGCCAAAAATTAGCAGCTGAGAGATGTTGGATAGCATCCTTTTGAAGACAGAAAACAGATTCCTTTCCAAAATACAAGCAGTTTAAATTTTACATAAATCACACAGATGGTAAAAGAAATATCTTGTTGCTATGGGCTTTATCCTGTTTTTGTTCTCACTGTTTTATGAAGTAAAATAAGAAAAAAAATCAGGCTGCTAGTGTTCTAGTTTGAGGAAACAATATCTTAACAGCAGAGAGAAATGATTTTTTTTTCACTGCAGTATTGTATATCTGATAGTTCATGAAAAAATTTACACCAAGCTATATTTAAAGAAAATGATGAACATGCATTGAACAGTCAGCTTACTTTTAAATGATTAGCTTTCATTGTGGATTTTGGATATTATATCATCAATCTAAACTGGAGAAATTGTAATAAAACATAGTCACTACTATTTATAAGACTACTGAAGAGCTGGGTTGCTATAAAGACCACTATGCATTAGAGGAAGAATAATTTTGGTTAGACTGTACTGATACTATTGATAAGCATCGAAATCCATGCTAATTTTGCCTGCAAGAATGATGCAGCCCACGCCATAAAGAAAGAAGGTTATGACACTGCTTGGTAGGAAGAAATCCATAAAATAATATTTTAGCTTTCCAACCTGGCAGTAGAAAAAAATGAAGAACAAAACAGATAAAAAGATACATTTGATACACTGCCATGAGAAATATTTCTAAACTTTAGTATATTTCCTTGAATCAAAGGGCATTCACTGATCAGGGCTTTAGAGGTCAAAATAATCAATGGTATGATATTCATAATTGATAGATACAGTCTCTAAACTATTTGTGTTTCATTAGTAAGTACTTGAAGTGAAACAATGTATTGGCTTAAGTATCATACAAAGTTTCACAAACATGCCAGGTAGGAAAATGTAATCTTATAGTATGATTTGAAAGACTAACCTATAGCTGCTAAAAGGTTACTGGGGACAAGAACAATATGTAGGAATGCAAGCAGATAAGTCTTCACAAAGTCATGTGGTTTCAGTGGGGGTTGTAAGGTAGATTACAGGTTAAATAAGCAAAGAGAAGAGAGAAGAGTGTTCCTGCAAAGCAGAAAAATATGATGAAGATTTTAACCACATTGTAGAGAACATTAAATGTGAAATGGAGGTATTACAGGTTTGTTTGGTAGGTGATTAGGGGCTATTGATGGATTTCAACAGATGATAATGTCCACAAAATGGAACTTTATGAAGATGTGCTGATCGGCAAATGGGGAAAGAGCAAACGAAGGCAAGGAAACTAGTTAAGAGACCTTGGCAACCATCCAAGGAAACAGTGATGAGGGTTTGAACAAAGTTTGTATCAGGAACAATGAAAAGGATGGATATTACAACAGAAAAAATACACTGCACCTGTTGACTGATGGGATGGGAAAGAGATAGGAGAGAATCAATATTTGTGATGCGTAGGGTAATTAATTTCATAACCAGTCTGTTTTAAGTTTCTCCAGAAAGAAAAGAATCAAGAATTATTAGAGTATTTAAGCCTCAGGACAAATCAAAAGATAAGTTTCTTGAAAGAAATATGTCCAGAGGGGAAATTGATTTTGAAGAAAGAGTTAAATTTATTATATTTTCCTGTCATTTCTGAGTATTATTATGTAAGTGTTTTGTAAAATGCTGTTGGTATTGTGTTGATACTTTTAAAAAATTTAAAGTATATCAGCCTGTGAATTATTATTTTATGTTCTTTATATATATATATATATATATATATATATATAACATTTGACAAATTGTTTCATCATGTGGTATTATAGTCAATGTAGATGCAGTCTTGATTGCTAAGTCTGACCTTTATAACTAACCTTTTAAAATTATGAATAATGTATATAATGTATATATATATTGTATAATTATAGATAAGTATATATTGTATATTTTTTTAGAAAAAAACATGTTTATTGTTAAAATCTAGTATTGTTAGGAATATGTTCTTGACGTCTGTCACTCGGTAAGCCTGATCTATACATACTCCACTATAAAATGGAAACAAACCAAACCATAATGATTACAAACTGATGTAAAACAATATTTTAATATATCAAAATTATTTTTTAAATATGACCTGAAGCAGTTACTGACAAATAATATCAAAAGTAAAAAAGGAATAAAAACAAATATCATAAGTCTTTTACACATACTATTAATAATATGTTTTTATGAACAGGCAATACACATTCAAGTCAACATGCTTGACATATCTATTCATCTCCTGAGAACCACGCATTCATGTTTCTATTTGCTTCAACCCCTCCTTAGATATTTCAGGTCATGAGCAAACCCTTAGAAATGTAGTAAGTATAGTAAATGTTTTTATATAAAATGTTTAAGCTGAGTTGTTTTCATTTAAAATAAAGTCAAAACGTTATGGCACATTTTGGTTTGTCTTAGGTATGACATTGGGCAATATTTTTTCTACCCCATTTTGTTAACTTGTTGCTTCTCTTTACCTTCACTCATGAACTGAAAACTGAAAATTAAAGTAAACTTACAGAAGTTTCAGTTTCCAAAAAGGATGCACCTTTTAGCTAAATGCTCTGACACTGTTTTTCTCTAAAACCAGCTTTTCAAATAATGGTCTTATTTTGTTTTAAAGGTGAAAAAGCAATCATATCATATCTTCAATTGAAAATGTACTTCCATTCCTTCATAGAGGTTCTATCCTATACCTACTTCCAGTCTGGTTTTCTTATCTAAACCTCCTCTCACTAAAGAATCAGATAAACAAAGGATCAATGAAATGGAAAGTTGATTCTTTGAAAGGAAAAAGAAACTTGGCAGTCCACTAGCTAGCATAAACAAGAAGAAGAGGGAAAAGATTCAAATAAGCATAATCAGATATGATATAGGTGATGTTCTAACTAATACCACAGAAATACAAAAGATCAATATAGAAGAATATGAACGCCTATATGTACACAAACTAGAAAACCTAGAGGAATTGGATACATTCCTGGAAACATGCAACCTCCCAAGGTCGAACTAGGAAGGAATAAAAATCCAGAACAGACCAATAATGAGTAATGACATTGAATTAGTAGTAAAAAATCTCCTAACAATAAAAAGCCTAGGACCAGACAATCTTATAGCCGACTTTTTTTAGATGTACAACCAATAGCTGATACCAATCTTACTGAAACTATTTTTTAAAAAATCAAGGAGCAAGAATCTCTCCCTAACTCATTCTATGACTCCAGTATTCTTTCCTGTTGTAATGCCTACAGGACATAGCTTAATGCCTACCATGCCCTAATTCTCCTTATCTTTAAGAAGCAAGACTTTTGTGATAAAAGGTTCCTTTTTTAACTGGACCAACTGAGACTGATTAGAACCAAGATAGCCAACCAAAAATCTTGAAAAAGACCACAGGCTTCATTTTAATCTTATTTCAAGCTAAATGAAACTCCCACCAGTGCCAGAAAAATTGACAATGTTCATGACAATACTAGAATAAGCCATAAAAGAACAAAAAAGAAGGCAGCATTCCATTTCTGGCAAGTTCACTGCCCATTTGCAGAAAAGACATAAATATTCCTCCCTTCACTTTTAATGTTCAATTTATTCATTACAGAAACCTTATATTTTAACCACCTCACCACTTGTCAGAAAGTTGATTTGTGAGCGATGCTCCCACTTTTGAATTACATTGCCATTGAATACTTGACACTCACTTTTGGTTTTGTGTATTGGTTTTGTGACACCAAACAGCAATACCCCATCATTTGGAGAGCTGGCTTTGTCAATAACAGTATCATCCTGATACCAAAAATCAGGCAAGGATGCAACAAAAAAAGAAAACTACAGGCTGATATCACTGATGATCACACATGAAAAATCTTCCAAAAAATATTACTAAATTCAATAGCACATCGAAAAGATAATTCATAATGATCAAGTGAGCTTTATTCTGGGGATGCAAGTATGGTGTAACATATGAAAATCAATAAATGTGATTTACCATATTAACAGAAGCAAGAACAAAAGCCATATGATCATCTCAATAGATGCAGAAAAAGCATTTAATAAAGTCCAACACCCCTTCATGGTATAAACCCTACACAAATCAGGAATCAAAGTAAAATACATCAAAATAATAAACCATATATAACAAAACCCACAGCCAACATCATACTGAATGGGCAAAAGTTGAAAATGTTTCCCAAATACCAATAATGTTCAAACTGAGAACCAAGTCAGAATTTCAGCCACACACATGTGTACAGAAATGCCTAGGAATACATTTAACTAAGGAATTGTAATACATCTATATGAAGAACTGAAAAACACTGATTAAAGAAATTTTAGACAACAGAAACAAATGGAAAAACATTCCAAGTTCATGTATTGGAAGAATCAACATCATTAAAATGACCATATTGCCCAAAGCAATCTACAGTTTCAACACAGTTTCTATCAAATTACTAACATCAGTTTTCAAAGAATTAGAAGACAAATTCTAAAATTTATAGAGAACCAAATAAAAAGCTTGAATGGCCAAAGCAATCTTAAGTAGGAAGAACAAGTCCAAAGGCATCATATTACCTGACTTCAACTTATACTACAAGGCTATAATAAAAATGGCGTGGTACTGGCACAAAAGTAGACACATAGATCAATGGAACAGAAACAGGAAGTAAAGCCACATACCTAAAAACAACTGATCTTCAACACAGTCGACAGAGATAAACAGTGAGGAAAAGATACCCTTTTCAATAAATGGTGTTGGGAAACTTGGCAGACATGTAGAACAAAACTGTAACCCTATCTCTCCAATACACAAAAACTAACTTAAGATTGATTAAAGACCTAAATTTAATACCTGAAACTATAAAAATTCTAAAAGAAACCTAAGAAAGACTCTTCTGGATATCAACCTAGACAAATATGAAAAAAAATAGACACATGAGATTTAAAGTAAAATTTTCTGCATAGAAAAAGAAATCATCAACAAAGTAAACAGGCAACCTATGGCTAGAAAAAATATTTGAAAATTATACTTCTGATGAAAGCCTAATATGCAGAATTTACAAGGAACTCAAACAACTAAGAATAAAACAAACCACAACTCCATTAAAAAGTGGACAAAGGACATGAGCAGGTATTTCTAAAAAGAAAAAACAAGCAGCCCACAAAAACTGAAAAAATGATTAACATCAATAATTGTCAGATAAATGCAAATTAAAACAACACTGAACTATCATCATAAACCAGTCAGATTGGCTACTATTAAAGTATCAGAAAATAACAAATGTTGGCATGGATGCATTGAAAAGGATAGGTTTATACACAGTTGGTGGGAATGTAAATGAGTTAAACATCTATGGAAAACAGTATGGAAATAGCACAAAGAACTAAAAATAGAACTTCCATTCAATTCAGAAGTCCCACTACTGTTGTCTGCCAAAGAAAAACATAAAAAAACTCCTGCAACTATATGTTTATTACAGAACTATTCACAGTTGCAAAGTCACAGGACCAATGTGTATATACCCATTGCTATGAATAGATATATATTTGCATGCATATATACACATACTGTGGAGTTCTATTCAGCCATAAAAAATAGTTAAATAATGTCTTTTGTAGCAAAATGGATGGAATTGGAGGCCATTTTTGAAAGTGAACCAACTCAGAAGCAGAAAACCAAATATTGCAGGTTCTCATTTATAAATGAGAGCTAAACAATGGATACACATGGACATAAAAATGGAAATAGTAGACTATGGGGACTCCAAAAGGGAGCATCATGGTAGGTGTTGAGGGTTGTAAAATTACCTATTGGGTACAACTCAATATTTGGATGACAGGCACAGCTGAAGCCCAATCTCCAACATTATGCAATATACCCATGTAACAAACATGTACATATACCACCAAATTTAAAACTAAAATTAAAAAAGAATAAGATCAGTAATATGTATTAAGATGTGAAAGATAAAATGAATATAATATAGGTATACATTTATGAAACAAAGTTGTTAAAATTTGATAGTAATTACTACAACCAACTTTGGTTCAGGCACCATTATATATATATTTTTTAACAAATGATCTCTTTTCACATTCACAACAATTTCATTGAATAAATATATATGCCACCTTTTCTTTATCCAGTCAATCATTAGTGTGTGTATATATATTTAATGAAATATATATATTTAAATATGTAAAATGAAATATATATTTATGATCAAAAGTTATTATTTATATACATATATTTTATAAAAATATACAATAACATATTATATGTTTATATATCATATATAAGCATAAATATATATACTTTAAAAATATATAATATACAAGCATACATAATATATATTAGGTTAGTGCAAAAATAATTTCAGTTTTTGTCATTAAAAGTAACGACAAAACTCACAATTACTTTCACATCAACCTAATATATATTATATATTTTATACAAATTTATTTAGGAATTATATGTATATACATATACAGATATAAACAAACACACACACACACACACACACACACACATCTTGCTTGCCAAGCATGTGTAATGTTACACTTAGCAGTAATGAGGTTTCATGAGAAGCAAACATATCCAAGATGTACAAATATTCACTAATGAACTAACATTTAAAAAAAAGTCATTTTATTCTTTTAAAATGCCCATGAACCAACGAGTAGATAAAGGAAATGTGGTATATATGCACCATGGAATACTACTCAGCCATAAAGTAGAAAAAAATTATGGCATTTCCAGCAACTTGGATGGAGCTGGAGGCCATTATTCTAGGTGAAGTAACCCGGGAATGGAAAACCAAATATCGTATCTTTTCACTTATAAAGTGGGAGCTAAACTATGTTGATGCAAAGGCATAAAAATGATATAATAGGTTTTGGGGACTCAGAGGGAGGGTGAGGTAAAAGGCTACATATTGGGTACAGTGTACACTGCTCCAGTGATGAGTGCACCAAAATCTCAGAAATATCTACTAAATAACTTATCTGTGAAATCAAAAACCACCTATACTTCCAAAACTATTAAAACAATAAAAAATACCCCACTTAATTATCCATCCATGATGAATTCTAGAATCTCTCTGATTCCTAGCCATAATCTGATATTTTAATGCTGATGCATTCAAAATTATCACAAGGTAAAATTATAAATTTTACATACGATGAAGAATTTCATGACATGGATGAAAACAATATAGGAAATCACAAATGAGAATAACAAATGAGAATCCGACAGAGACAGGAGGTAAGTTGAATAAAAGAACATAGACCAGAATGACAAAGATTGTGTCTTTTGGAAAACTGATTAAGCCCTTGAATAGTTTTTTCCAGGTATGACCTTGTTAATAAATATGCACAAAAAATCAAAACTGTGCCATGAATAATACTATTTAATGCATTTTTTCTGAGAAAATATATATGCATAAAGGTACAAATTAACATCAAATCAACCTTTGTTCTAAGAAATACAGCATAATTTTGAATATAAATATAATTTTGTTAAATGTATGACAGATGATTTTTATAATTATTTTTTCAAATTATACTCCCAGTCAAACTTTTCGGTCACAATTTGTGATGCATTTTTGGTTACATCAAACTAAAAAGCTTCTGTACAGTTAAGGAAACAATAAATAGAGTGAAGAAACAAGCTACAGTGTAGGGGAAAATGCTTGCAAACTATATATATGACTAGGGATTAATATTCAAAATATATAAGAAATTCAACTAAATACTAAAAAAATGACAGTAATCTGATTAAAAATGGTCAAATGACCTAAATAGATATTTCTTAAAAGAAGGCATACAAATTGATAACATGTATGTTAAAAAAATGTTCAACAAGACTAATTATCAGGGAAATGCAAATCAAAACCACAGTGATATATCACCTCGTCCCAGTTAGTATAGCTACTATCAAAAATATAAGAGTTAACAAGTGTTAGCAAGGGTGTAGAGAAAAGGAAATTCTTTTACACTATTAGTGAAAGCACAAAATAGTATATCTGCTATGAAAAATAGTATGGCGATTCCTCTAAAAAATAAAAATAGTATTGCCACATGATCCAGCAATCTCGGTTCTCCTTTAAAGTGCATTGCAATTAAATGGTCTTTTATGGTGCCTATTAATCTTGGCTCATGAGGACTTCCTTTATTATTGTCCCTATGTTTAAGATGAGGAAACTGAATTTCAAGAAAATATGGTAGCTTGCTATAACAGTTATTCAGTTCAGGGACAAAAAAGACACTAGTTATTTGAGTAAAGAGAGTCAAATATAAATAATTGTTAACTAAGTATAAAAGTTGTTAACTTAATAACTTAAAAAGTAATAAGAGAACACCAAGCTATCAAGTTAGCAACTACAGGAAGAAATTACCTACCACACCTAGGGATGGACAAATAAAGAGAAGAGGTTAAGGTTAATAAAAGCACAAATTTAGAGGTATCTCAGTGACACTGAATCTCAGACTTCTCAACAGGGAGCACCTGTAACTCTGGGTTTTATTAGGCACTTCTTACATGGTGGTGGGCAAGAGAAAATGAAAAAGAAGCACAAATGGAACCCTCTGCTAAACCCATCAGATCTCCTGAGACTTATTCACTATCACAGGACTAGCATGGGAAAGATCAGCACCCATGATTCAATTACCTCCCATTGGGTCCCTCCCACAACACCTGGGAATTCTGGGAGATAGAACTCAAGTTGAGATTTGGGTGCTGGCACAGCCAAACCATATCATTCTGCCTCTGAACCCTCCTCACATTTCAAAACCAATCATGCCTTCCCAACAGTCCTCCAAAGTCTTAACTCATTTCAGCATCAACCCAAAATTCCACAGTCCAAAGTCTCATTTGAGACAAGGCAAGTTCCTTACGCCTATGAGCCTGTAAAATCAAAAGCCAGCTAGTTACTTCCTAGATACAATGAGTGTCCAGGTATCAGGTAAATACAGCCATTCCAAATGAGAGAAATTAGCCAAAACAAAAAGGTTACAGGGCTCATGCAAGTCCAAAATACAGTGAAGTCAAATTTTTAAGCTCCAAAATGATCTCCTTTCACTCCACATCTCACATCCAGGTCAAGTTTATGCAAGAGATGGGTTCCCATGATCTTGGACAGCTCTGCCCCTGTGGCTTTGCAGGGTACAGCCTCCCTCCCAGATGCTTTCACAAACTGGCATTGACTGTCTGCAGCTTTTCCAGGTGCACGGTGCAAGCTGTTGGTGGATCTAACATTCTGGGGTCTGGAAGACGGTGGCCGCCTTCTCACAGCTCCACTAGGTGGTGCCCCAGTGGGAACTGTGTGGAAGTGCCAACCTATTTCCTTTTTGCACTGCCTTAGCAGTGGTTCTCCAAGAGAGCTCCACTTATGCAGCAAACTTTTGCCTGAGCATCCAAGCATTTCCATATGTCTTCTTAAATCTAGGCAGAGGTTCCCAAACCTCAATACTTGATTTTTGTGCACCTGAAAGCTTAACACCACATGGAAGCTGCCAAGTCGTGGGGCTTCCACCCTCTGAAGCCACAGCTTGAGCTCTACATTGGCCCAAGCTGGGATAGCCATGGCTGGAGCAGCTGAGACACAGGGCACCAAGTCCTTAGGCTGCACACAGCATGGGGATCCTGGGCCTGGCCCCCAGACTCACTTTTTCCTCCTGGGCCTCTGAGTCTGTGATGGGAGGAGCTGCCATAAAGGTCTCTGACATGACCTGGAGACATTTTCCCCATGGTTTTTGGGATTAACATTAGGCTCCTTGCTACTTAGGCAAATTTCTGCAGCTGGCTTGAATTTCTCCCCAGAAAATGGGTTTTTATTTTCTATCATATAGTCAGGCTGCAAATTTTCCAAATTTTTATGCTCTACTTGCCTTATAAAACTGAATGACTTTAACAACACCCAAGACACATTTTGAATGCTTTGCTGTTTAGAAATTTCTTTCACCACATACCCTAAATCGTCTTTCTCAAGTTCAGAGTTCCACAAATCTCTAGGGTAGGGGCAGAATGCTGCCAGTCTTTGCTAAATTATAACAAGAGTCACCTTTACTCCAGTATCCAGCAAGTTCCTCATCTCCATCTGAGACCACCTCAGCCTGGACCTTATTGTCCATTGCTATCAGCATTTTGGGCAAAGCCATTCAACAAGGCTCTGGGAAGTACCAAAGTTTCCCACATTTTCCTGTCTTCTTCTGAGCCTTTCAAACTGTTTCAACCTCTACCTGTTTCCCAGTTCCAAAGTTGTCTCCACATGTCTGGGTATCTTTTCAGCAATGCCCCACTCTACTGGTACCAATTTACTGTATTAGTGCATTTCACACTGTTGATAAAGACATATCTGAGATGGGGAAGAAAACGAGTTTTAACTGGACTTACAGTTCCATATGGCTTGGGAGGCCTCAGAGTCCTGGTGGGAGGTGAAAGACACTTCTTACATGGTGGCAGGCAAGAGAAAATGAGAAAGAAGTGAAAGTGGAAACCCCTGATAAGCCCATCACCTCTCTGAGACTTATTCACTATCATAAGAAGAGCATGGGAAAGACCAGTTCCCTTGATTCAATAATCTCACCCTGGGTTCTTCTCACAACACGTGGGAATTCTGAGAGACACAATTCAAGTTGAGATTTGGGTGGGGACACAGCCAAACCATATCATTGGCGGTAGGGGAAACAAGCAGAATGAGCCTGGTTCTATAAATTTTGGAGTAATAGCATACTGGACTCAACCACTAGCATGAGAAACACCTACTGCTTCCAGGGTGAAGAAGCTGGCTGAAGTAAGACATGATAACAAAGGAACAGAAAATCAACCTGAAGCTAACAGAGACCAAGCAGATAGGAACATGTCCTTTCTTCCTCCTCCAGCCTGGCTACAGTCTCCCAATCATGCCCTGTATTGGCATAGCTGAACACAGAGCCAGCTGAAAAAGCAGAAATGTGGTTTGCAGATTCCTGGAACCAGCATTACAAAGAGTAGAGAAGAGTAATTTAAAGATGAGAGATAATAGCTTAAAAACTGGTATAACCCACTCTCTACCCAGAATCTATGTACACCCTTCAATAAATATTTGAACTGCTGTGCGATGAAAACAAATCTGTTTCCAAAGCTAACATGATGCCACTATCTTTCAAAAAAACAGATGCGGTCCTTTCTAACTACAATTTTATAATCTAATCTATATCTTCCTATGTTACCCCACCCTCCACACATTTAGGAAATGGCAAGTAACAGTAACCATTGCATCCAACTTATGAGGCAGTCACACTACCTACTTCTGGATCATTTGCCTAAGTAAACACAGTTGGTGATGATGGAAACAAGATTGAAGCCCAAACTGTCTGTGTCAAAATCTGAAGCTCTTTCCAATACATCAAATGGTTTCTTAATGCAGTTTGATAGAATAAGACCTAGTGTTACATAGACCAATAGGATGACTATAATATAAAATAATCTATTTCAGGGGTCCTCAGCCCTGTGCCTGTAGACCAGTGCCAGTTGGTGACCTGTTAGGAACCAGACCACACTGCAGGAAGTGAGTGTGGGTGGGCTAGCGAGCATTACTGCCTGAGCTCTACCTCCTGCCAGATCAGCAGTAGCATTAGATTCTCATAGGAGCCTGAACCCTATCATGAACTGCACATGCAAAGTATCTAGGTTGTGACCTCTTTGTGAGACTCTAATGCCTGATGGTCTGAGGTGGAGCAGTTTCATTGAGAAACCATTCCCCCACCCTTATCCTGGTCTGTGGAGAAATTGTCTTCCACATAACTGGTCGCTAGTGCCAAAACAGTTGGGGACGGCTGATGTATATTTCAGAGTAACTAGAAGAGATTAATTAAAGGCAAATATTTAAGGTAATGAATCTCCCAAGTATACATATTTGGTGTTAAAAATTTACATTAATGTATTATATTATCAAATGGACTTGAAAGCTATGTATATCTATTTTGCATCAATATAAAAAAAAATCCTAAGTCATATCAGTTTAGACAATGCTTCAGTGTAATATGAGGTAGCTCTACCTAAACAACATTAAAATATATGACTAATTTAAAAACAGTATGCTAGAGAACAGATGCAAAATAATCCAGTTCTTACAATACTGTTATATTAGCAGATCTGGCACCAATTAAAGTTTGAGAAGTAAATATCATAACAAAATGGTCCTGCATCATCTAAGGATTTGGTGTAATCCTCACTTCTACAGTCCTTCATCCCATTACCTAAATACTTAATCCAGTTATTACCTCTGACAGTTCATTTTGATCTTGCCTGTTAAATTAGCCATAATATTGGGGAGAAAGAGGCAAGAGTGAGAGTAAAATCAATAGAGAAAAAAGAGTCATTCTTTGAACATTCACATATAGGAGAGAAAAATTAATATATGGCTTTGGTTATTCAGCACCATGACAATACATTTGTTGTTGGAATACTTCTGAATAAATTTAACAATTTTATGTTTCCTATATGATAATAAAACACATTATGGCCCACTGCTACTGATGAGATTTTCCAACTACAGCCAGGTGTGTGCAAATGAGGGTTTTCAACTAGTAGTGTTCATCCTGTTTTTCTTTGTTACTCATAAGTGATTTAGGAATACAAAAAAAAAACTTATGAAAAATCATTCATGTTTTTTATGGAGGTAAAAAAGTTCATAATTTTCCTCTAGTGAGAATAAAATACAGTAAGAGGAACATACATGTTGCAAAGTCAGGCTTCTGTTTTCATAAAATAATATACTTCAATTATTTATAGCTGCAAATAAGGCTTAAGGCCAAGACAAGTGTTTGAAGAAATTGAGGAAAGAAGTGTAAGGAAAGGAAAATGGGAAGCCAACTCAAAGCCACTGCATGCATGTTGGTGAGTTGTCGGTGTTTTGCTGTGAAAAAACATTTATGAAGTCCTATGTCAGTGATATGAACTGAAGGGCTTTCTGCCCTTAAGCTTTCCATGTGGGATTATCATCAGATTTTAGGAATTCTCACCTCATATTTTATTTTGAGAAAGTTTCCCTACAATGACAAGGATTTTGTTGTTGTTGTTTTTAGACATTTCTAATTTATTTGAAGAATATTGTCTTGTATTTGTATAGTTTATTTATTTATTATACTTTAAGTTCTGGAGTACATGTGTAGATCATGCAGGTTTGTTACATAGGTATACACATGCCATAGTAGTGGTTTACTGCATCCAGTGCCGCATCATCTACATTATGTATTACTCCTAATGCTATTCCTCCCCAATCCCCCTACCCCGTGCTATTCCTCTGCTAGCTCCCAACCCCCAGGCCCCAGTGTGTGATGTTCCCCTCCCTGTTTCCGTGTGTTCTCATTGTTCAACACCACTTATGAGTGAGAACATCCGGTGTTTGGTTTTCTGTTCTTATGTCAGTTTGCTGAGAATGATGGTTTCCAGTTTTATCCATGTCCCTGCAAAGGACATGAACTTATCTTTTTTTATGGCATAGTATTCCATGGCTTTAACCACATATTTATGCCCTTATTTTGACTGCATACTTCTTACTGCTTTATTTCGTTATAGTTGAGCAATATTTTAAGACATGTTACTTTTTTTCTAGAAGTACCTATCACATAGTAAGTATCCATCATATAATTTGTGAATGAACAAAAGAATGAATGAATGGCAAATGACAGAATAGACTAAACCTTTTGGTGAGTGCAACTGCATTTTATTTATCCACGTATCCTCTGAGTTTAGCACAGTGTCTATCACATTGTTGGTGTTCAGTAAATAAATGAAGATGAGGAAGGGATTTAAGAGATGATTATGAAGAAAAAAGGCAGTGTGGTGCATAAGAAAAAATGCTAATTTGGAACTCAGGCAGTTCTGAGTTTCAAAAAATGTTTCTATCACACTGTATAATTTTCAATCAGTTGCTTAACTTCTTTGAACTTTAATCTCTATTTATGATAATAATACATTCTTCATAGGATTGTTATGAGAGATAAATTGATCATTAATGTTAAATACCTAATATCATACAATGTAGAGTGAATTTTTTCATGTATTTGAATGACAAAAAAGAGATAGGAGTTCAATTACCTTATTCGATAACTAAAGGAAAGGTTGTTACTTTTAATATGACAGGTTTCCATACCATAGTCAAGCAGAAACAAAGTAAATGGACAAAAAAAGATATTCTTGGAAGGATTCTGGCATGAAAATAAGATTATATGTAGATAATACCATGATTCTTAGAAAATACCAAGGCATGTTTATGATAATTCATTGGTTGCAATATTTTCTCTTCTGTGACACTGATGAACTACCGAAGCAGTGTGGCAGATATGTTTGTGCAGTGCAGTTGTATCTCAGTAAAGATAATGTGGAGGTATCAATACAACAGACAGCTTTTAAAACTCATTAAAATATTCAAATAATATTATAGAAAGTTTAACAAGAAATGAAGAAAATATTATTGGCTACAAGTCCAGAACCCTGAAGAAGTCATTATAGTTTGGGAGTATTCCATTTGAGTTTTCATAAGCATATGTATAAGCCTGGCAGTAAACATTGTAGTCAGGACATATTGCGTATTTTTTATTTAACAGTTTCCTCCATCATTAAAGAGTAATAATAGTATTTTACCTATTATACAACATGTTTGTAATATCACTTAACTATTCCTGTAATATTGAACTTTTATATTACATTTTCATAATTATAATAAGAATGCTTTAAGCATCTTTGTGCATTTGTGAATCATTTTCCTAGTAAATTTCTGGAAGTGAGATGACTGCATTTCAACATTTTGTGGTTTTGCCAAGTGTTTTTACAAAAGGATTACTAGTCCACTGTATAGAAGAATATTTAAAGGTCCCATGTTCTTTTCTCTCTTTAGGTGTTCATAATATTGTGGGTATAGGTTTTCCATTTGCTCGTTGGTGCTTCTCAAAGTATTCAGTTTCTGTTTTGTGGCAGAAAATTCTTATGAATTCTAAATTTAATCTTCTTTCTCATATCTGTTTCAGGTCCCAGGCTAGTAGCCTTATCCTTGTTATTCCTTTATATAAGTGTTCAGTTTGAATGGTACCTAATTTCTGACTCATTCTGCCTTAGCAGCTTAGCTGGTAGCTTTAAATTTCTGTCCCAACAATATGAAGATGACACCAGCAATATGAAGATGACATCAGTTGAGATGGATTGCATATACTTAATTATAATTTGCTGCTCTTCATAATGATAAGACACACAACTGGGCTCAGTAGTACATAAACAATGATCTTTTTTTCCAAGATAAATAGGGCTTTGTGAGAATTACACCTGTCACCTTGTCCTCACCTACAATTTATTCTAACCAAAATTAACTTAACTAAGGTTAGCAAATTCTGGTATAGGACCTTCCACAAAAATTTGCAGAAACAGTTACATTTACCCATTATTTCATGATATAAAATGGCCAAGGGGTTCTTTGAGATTGTGAGCAAAGAAAAAGATTATGCATCTCTTCAGTTAAAGTTGAAGCTCTGGAAGAATTGTAGAGAATGAAACTTGGAGGTCAGAATGAATGAGATTGATAATGGATAAAAGAGGTACAGGGAAGGTACACAGCTTACTTTCAAGTGTTAAGGATAAGTTTAGTCATCACAAGTGAACAGTGGCACTGAGTCAACATACAGTGTGATTTCCAGGTAAACATAAATAACCCAAGCTAGAATGAATGATTATAGAAACTAGGGAATATGCAAGAATGAAGGTCAGGTAACGACCTTCTTGTTGGATACCTTGTCAGTTATCTCATCAGATAACGAGAGCATCAGTAGGCAAAGACCTGAAGAAATGTTGTTAATATAAGAGCCCGCTATTTCAATTGTCCTTTATTCTTTGTCACATTTCTATAATGTCCCCTTTCCAAGGCCACTAAGAGACTACATAGATTATGACAAAAGTTTATATTTTATGTAATATAAGACTGGGTTTCCTCAAAAAAAAATCCATAGGGAAAAAATAAAAATTTTCTTTGACAAATGGATTTAAAATACAGTAGTCCAGGATCTTGTTAAATTAGAAGTTTTAAAAATAAATTTGAAAATAATTGCTAAAGTTTGACTTGGTATTCTAGATTACTCAAAGCTTATTTTAGTAATGTAATTTGTTTTTAATGTCTTGGCTTACTTACACTATTTTTTATATTTAACAGAATAATGTTAATTTGGAAAATGATGATGGGGCATTAAATGACTCATCTAAGATATTTTTTATAAAACTGAAACATTATTAATCATTATGTGTATAGTTTATGTTCGTAAGTTAGGACTTTAACTTTAGTGAACAGTAATTCAACAGAATGTAAAACAAAGTATGGCTCTTAATCTAAAATATTAGATGCATTGATTTAAAAAAGTGATGTGAAGGCAAGTAACTAAATCTAAGAAAATAGTTGGTCTTCATTTTCTTTACTTATTTGTTGGACAAATTTGGACATTTCTTTGTATGGCATAATGGTAGACCACATGGATCAGAAATCCTAAGTTCTGTCATTATCTTTTCAGGTATTCTTAGGCTTTTATTTCCTCTTTCATCTTCGACATATGGAAGGAACATGTACCCTAACTATTCCACAGTGTTGTTATGAGCACAAATGGATAACAGATATAAAAACACTTTGACAATTTTAAAGTAAGATACTTCTACATTGTATTATTGCTTCCAAAATCTGGCACACTAATGTATTTGGTATAAGTTACCATTCCCCAAAGAATAATAATTAGATATTAAGGAAAATACAAGTAAATTAATGCAAAAGATATAGAGATTTCATAATACATTGTTATGAAATAATAAAAATATATAATTTGATATAATCAAGATAAAAATGGAAAATTTCAAATGAATTACTATTATGAGAGAAAACACCTATTTTTAAAAGGCACAGAAATATACATTTCAAAAATTCATGTTCACACAATTTTGGTATATGCATAATCTAAATTGCATGTCACACATTTCAGCAAAAATGTGCACTTTAAAATAATAAAATATTTGTAATTTCATTTTAGGAAAACCTTTACAATTCTGTTAAGATCATCTTAACCACGTGAAACATACTGGCATTAGCACAAAATTAACTGAGTTTGTTTTGTATAAACTGAAAACTCTAGGCAAAAGAAAAAAAAAGAATAGGGAGTGATTGCCATCGTCAGTGAAAGAGACTAAGAAAGGGTGATCTATTTTTAGTTACAATAAGTGGGAACAATTTAAATCCAAGGAAAGGTTATAAAAATTAAAGATGGCTATTACACATGTATTTGTGAACATTTAATTGAAGCACAGAGAGCTGGCACATTTTCCAGCTGTTAATCACAAATTTCTAAATGCATATTAGCTAATGGATGTGTAAAATTCCGCTTATGTTGTCTCAGATAAATGTCTAATGACAAATCATTTTGGGGTAAAATCTTCCCATCATTAAAGAAAAAAAAATAAAATAACACTATATGAAGCTGTATGTAACTTTAGAGAGAAATTAGGATCTTTTTCCCCACAATAGAGTACTATTCTGACTATTTTATAACTGGATTTTTCAGACCAGCTGAGAAATTTAGGTTTTTAGACACACAGACCAATGGAAAAGAATAGAGAACCCAGAAATAAGGCTGCACACCTGCAAACCTGACACAAAAAATAATAAAAGCAATGAGGAAAGGACTCTGTATTCAATGAATGGCACTGGGTAACTGGCTAGCCATATGCAAAAGATTGAAACTGGACTTCTTCCTTACACCAGGTACAAAAATTAAGTCAACATAAAATAAATAATTACATGTAAAACACAAAATCATTAAAGCCCTGGAAGACAACCTAGGCAATACCATTCAGGACACAGGCACCGGCAACAATTTCATGATGAAAAAGCCAAAAGCAATTGCAACAAAAGCAAAAATTGACAAGTGGGATCTAATTAAAGAGCTCCTGCATAGCAAAACATAAAATCAACAGAGTAAATTGACGACCTACGGAAAGGGAGAATGGGAAAAACTTTTTTTGCAAACTATGCTTCTAACAAATTTCTGATATCCAGCATCTATAAGGAACTTAAACATATTTAAAAGAAACAACCCCATAAAAAAGGAAAGCAGCAAATCACACTGCCACGTGTGTACCTATGCAACAATCTTGCATGTTCTTCACATGTACCCCAAAACCTAAAATACAATAAAAATTTAAAAAAAAAAGGGGGCAAAATCTGTGAACAGACACTTTTCAAAAGAAGACACATGTGGCCAAAAATCATGTAAAAAAAAAAAACAATTCAACATCACTGATCATTAGAGAAATACAACTCAAAACCACAATGACATACCATCTAATACCAGTCAGAATGACTATGATTAAAATGCCAAAAAATAACAGACGCTGGAGAGGTAGCAGAGAAAAAATAATTATTATACACTGTTGGCAGGTGTGTAAATTAGCTCACCCATTGTGAAAAATAGTGTGGAAATTCCTCAAAGGCCCAGAGACAAAAAAACCTTTTGACCCAGCAATTCCATTACTGGGCTTATATCCAAATGAATATAAATTATTCTTTTATAAAGACACATGCACATGTATGTTCATTGCTGCACTCCTCACAATGTCAAAGACATGGAATCAACTTAAATGCCCATCAATGATAGACTGGATAAAGAAAATTTGGCATTTATACACCATGAATACAACGGAGCCATAAAAATGAATAAGATTATAACCTTAGGGACATGGATGGAGCTGGAAGCTTTTATCCTCAGCAAACTAATGCAGGAACAGGAAACTAAACACTGCATGTTCTCACTTATAAGTGGGAGCTGAACAGTGTGAACACATAGACACAGGGAGGAGAAAAACACATACTGGTTCCTGTCAGGGGGTAGGGTAGGGGAGGGAGAGCATTATGAAAAATAACTAATGGGCACTACACTTAATACCTGGGTGATGAAATATTTTGTACAAAAAATTCCATGACACAAGTTTACCTATGTAACAAATCTGCATCCCCTGAACTTAAAATAAAAGTTAGAGTTATAAGTGTTTAAAATAATGCTTTTACCTCATAAATGGTACTGCAGTTGATTTTCAGAGATCAATTTTGTTTACTCAGATTTATACATAAGCTTACTAAAGCACTAGGCAATTAAATACATTTTCTCATAGAGTGATTTTCTATGTTCTCAGTAGAAATCAAAATCATGAGACAAATTTCAGAATATTCTGGGACTTAGATTAATTCAAATGAAATGCTCAAAAAGACTTATATTCAAAATTATATTGCATGTTTGAATCCTGAGATTTATAAGACCAGTTTAGAAAATACGGGTCCTAGAGGATCTAAATTTAACTCTTTGTTTATATCAGCTTAAAATGAAGATACCTAAAATCACCTCTTCAATAGCAAACACAAGCATTTTTTTAAGAAAAAAATGCAGAACATTTGTTCCACATCCTGTTAGGCTCTAGAAACTCAGGTTTTAGTGACGTAAATAATCCAGCTTCCTCAAACCTACCAAAGGTTTGTTAGAGTTGTCTTAATAGAAATGTCTGTATATATGTCTCTCTATATGTAGATAAACACACCCCACTTTAAGGAAACGTAGAGTACACAACTCCAGTTTTAAAACAGATATACCAGGAAAAGTTATTTGTAAAAAGATCTATAATGTTGCAAAAGATTCATAACAGCATTAAGGTAATCCCACTTACTCATATATTGCTTTTAAATGCTTTGTATTAGATAAAATGCACTTAAACACAACATTTAGGAAGACATTAATGGGATAAAGCAGATACCCATGTATTCACTTAGAATGTAATGCTATGAAGTCAATAACATATAGATGTCACATTTCCTTTCATAAAGACAGTTACATTTATGTTTTTAAATGTGTAAATTAATTGCATATAATTTAAATGATGTTTTGACTAATGTAATACTAAAGCAGTCTCAACAGAAACGTTAAAAGTTAAATCACTCAGGTTCCTGGCAATGTTTTAATTCTTAACCCAAGTGGGTAACATGGGTGTTCACTTAGGTGGTAATTCACTGAACTGTATGATAATGCTTTGTGTACATTTCTATAAGTCTGACGGACTTCATTCCAAAAATTAAGTCAACTTACTAAGATTGGAATGTTATAAATATATGTTTACATTTTTTGAGAATCTTTGAAAGCCTATTCCTCAATTTTAGCATGCAAAAATTAGTCATCCAAAAATTATAAGCATAAAAGCTATCCTCTTTTTAAAGAATGGGTCAGGAATATTCATTTGGCTAAATGATTTTCCATATAAACAAAAGTTACAGTTTTCTGCCAAGAAAATGTACTCTAAAAGTTGGAAAGAAACTTAATGATTCTGATATTTCCCTGTGGGCTGAATTTGGGTCCATAGAAGGAGGAAGGAGGAGGCTGGAATGGAGAGGGAGAGGAAAAGGTTGAGAAGTAAACTTAATTTTATAAAGATATAAAAATCGAAGGCGATTTCCCCAGAACCCTAACTTTATGTGAGGACAAAAAGATAGTTAGTGACATTATTAAATAAGAAACTCATAATTTAGTGACATTGTATGAATTAAAATATGTTTGAATTAACTAAGTTTACCTAAGCACAGAGTATTGCTGTGACTTCTCATTTGAAATTCACAAAAACATTTTCATTCACTTGATAAATTATTTTTAAAACCTGTGAATGCGATGAATTTTATTCTGTTGACATTTAAAAATATATTATCTCCCTCTAAGAACAAATGGGAAAGTCATTCAAAATACCTATATTCAAGCCCTAGTTGCTGTCACTGACAAGCTGTGAGATCTTAATGTCTCCAGGCCTGTATAACTGAGATGGCAGCACGTAAGTTTGATGCAAAAGTACCTGATACACATTTGTTTTTGATCAAATGTTATCTGATTACTTCTTTTTAAAAAGAGAGTGAGAAGATTAGTGCTGGCTGAAGTAAAGTAAGCCTGCCACCATTTAACGCTGATATAACTCTGGTTACAACTAAAACTTATTATGGAAAAAAAATATGAAAAGCAATATGGGGACCTCGAAATGTAAATAATAGCAGACAGTTTGGAAAAGGAAGTCAAAATCTAAAGGAAGGCTAGTAAGTTTTATTTTTTTCTCCTGTAGCAGTACAATTTGAGCAGCAGACAGAACATATTAGGGAATTCTGCAGTGGGTAGAGACAACCAAAACTTCAAGAGGAATTTATTCTCCTTACCACAATCCAAGCAAAAGGATCCCCTTAAGCCACAGAGTAAAAGGGAAACGTGGAGTGGGAGAATGGAATCCTATTTTCTTTTTTTTGTTTCCTCCTCATCCTGCATCAAGCACTAGCTGCTAAGTTTCACTGCTGCAATTCAGAAGTACTGAAAGCCCCAAGAGAAACCTCATGTCTTTGGATAAGAACCCCCAGGCTGCAGATGTGTGGAACACACCCAAAGAAGCATAACACAGGTTTTGACATTGGATGTATAATATAAACTACTGCCACATCCAAAATTAACTCTGCAAGTGGCTCATATGAGAGGTGGAACCGAAGGGCACAGTAAAGGTCATTTGTAATATAATCTGCAGAAAGAAAGAACTTGTGGTATAAACCTAACTTTGTCAATTGTATGCTAAAAGAACAGATAAATTTCTCCAGAGGATTTTTAACAGGACCCAGAGTCCCAGAAATAAATGAAAAAATGCTCATCACATAAAGAAAAAATTAGATAAAACAAAACAAGAAAATATGACCAATTCTCAAGAAGAAAAGAAGTAACAACGAACAGATGCTGACTCCAACATGTTAGAATTATCAGACAAAAGCGTTAAAGAAGCTGATATAATCACCCTCTGATGAAGTAAACATCTCTGAAATTATTGCTAAGGTACATATTCTTAGCAGAAAATATAAATTACCAAAAAATTGGAAATTTTATAATGAAGATGAATATCTGAAATATAAACATTAGTTGGATGGGCTAATTGTCAGAATAGAGATGACAGGGAAAAGAGTAAGTAGAAAACAGATCAATAAAATTGCTAACTACATGTGAGACAATCCCAAGAATTTCCAGAAATGAATTCTTAAGGGACTTTTTAAAGAAGTCTGAGATACTCTAAACAGGTGGAGACAAGAGCCAGTGGATTTGAATGATTGCATTATGTGTGACCTCATATATTATCAGAAACTGGTGAGACCTTTGAAAACTCAAACTGCATTTGAAAGTTTGACTATGTCTGATTGTTGCATGTATGACATTTCAGAGTAGGCTTCTAGACCCAGTCAAATCCTCATCCAAGTCAAAATTACATATGTAAGTTTATAACCATTATCTTTCCTGTAGAAACATAAACATGATACTGACTATCCTGTTATTTTTCCTTTCAAGCATTAATTAAATTTGTCTATATTAATTGAGAATACACATGTGCTTATTTGGAGTGTCATAATTTATGCATGTAGTCTCCTGACCCTGATGATTTCTTTTCAGATATCTCAAAGATTTTGGATGAGAGAGTGCTATGGAATGGATCTCTATGACCTCAATACTGACATGAGATCATAGCTAGGTTTTCTTTCAAGATGTAGGCCTTGGCTTTAATGATACTATTAATATGAAAGCTATGGGCTGGAGCCAGTGCTCCAACTCCAAGAGAGCTCAATTATATTTCCCAAGACCAGGTCCCACATGCATTCTCTGGGGATGATTTATAGCTGTAGTTGTCAACTTCTTTTGACTGTGTTTTACAAGATGGATAAAGATTGCATATTAAACACATTCTTATAAACATATTTCAATTTTAGTCATGGGGTATAGAATACATTAAATAGTCTGTTGGTCATGTGATGTTCCTAGTGAGTTCTATATGTTTCTCTTCTACTAAAGAAAAAATAGAAGAATATATGCCACTTAGGATAATATATGTATGAATAAGCTACATAAGATAAAATATTGGTAAACTTTGTATTTTAACTTTGCACAGTAGCAAATTACTTGTAACACATGACTATGTCATGATGTCATAATATGCAGGTTGAGAACTGCTAATCTGAACGTGTGTCTTAAGGACTCTAGCTTGCATAGAGAATGCAATGCAAAAACCTGGCACTTATTTTTCCAGCTTTATTGAGAGATAACCAATAAAAGTATATATTTCAAGTACATAATGTGATGTTTTGATATATGTATGCATCGTGAAATTACTACAATCAAGCTAATTAACATATTCATCATCACATAGTTATCTTTGCATATATGTGTGTTCATGGTGCAAACAATTGAGATCTACTCTCAGCAAATTTCAAGTATATAATACATTATTATTAACTATGGTCAGCATGCTGTATGTTTGGTCTCCAGAATATATTCATTTTATAACTGAAAGCTTTTACTCTTTAACCAATATCTCACTTTGTCTCCCACCCCCATTCCTTTGTAACTATCATTCTAGCCTCTGCTCCTGTGAGTTTGACATTTTAAATTCCACATACAAGTGATATCATGTGGTATTTGCTTGTCTGTGTCTGGCTTATTTCACTTAGCATAATGTTCTCTGGGTTTACTCATGTTGTAAATGGTAGGATTCCCTTCTTTTTAAAGGCTGAATGATATTTGGTTTTGTGTTGCCTTTTATTTCCTTTTCTTGGCTAATTGCTCTGACTGAAACTTTCAGTGTTTATTGAGTAGAAGGGGTGACAGTGGGCAACCCTGTTTTGTTACTGATCTTACAGGAAAAGCTTCTAGATTTTCACCATTGTATATGATTTTAGCTGTAACCTTGTCATGTAAGGCCTTTGGTGCGTTGTGATACATTCCTTCTATGCCTAATTTATTGAGAGTGTTATCATGAAAGGATATTGAATTTTGTCAAATGCTTTTTTTCACATCTATTTAGATGACCATGTGATTTTTATCCCTTATTTTGTTAAGGTAGTATATCATATTGATTTACTTGTGCATATTGTATCACTCTTGTATCCCGGAAATAAGTTCCACTTGGTGATGGTGTATCATATTTTGAGCGTACTGTTAAATTTGACTTGCTGGCATTTTTGTTGAAAATTCTGCATCTACTTTCATCAAGATATTGGCCAGTAATTTTGTTTCCTTGCAATGTCTTTGTCTGGCTTTGGTAACAGGGTAATACCGGATTTATAAAAATGAGTTTGGAAGTGACTACCTCATTAATTTTTTGAAAGGGTTTTATAAGAATTGTCATTAATTATTCTTTAAGTATCTGATAGAATCCACCAGTTAAGACTTCTGGTACTGAACTTTTATTGTTGATATACTTTTGATTACAGATTCAATCTCATTACTTATTCATCTGTTCAGATTTTCTGTTTCTCATGATTCAGTCTTAGTAGGTTTTATGTTTCTGGGTATTTATTTATTCCACATTATCCAATTGTTGAGATGTTATTGTTCATAGTAGTCTCTTAGGACATTTTGTACTCATGAGGTATGAATTCTAATGTCTCTTCTCTTTTCTTATTTCATTTATTTCAGTCTTCTCTCTTTTTTCTTGATTAGTTTATCTTAAAGTTTGTCCATTTGGCTTATATTTACAAACAACTCATAGTTTTGTTGATCTTTTCTGTTATTGTACTAGTCTCCATTTATTTTTCATCTGATCTTTGATATTTCCTTCTTTCCACTGCATTTCAGCTTCTCTTAATACAAAATAAAAGCTAAAATTATTTTTAAAAAGAAAATAGAAAATAAGAAAAAAAATAGGAATTTCTAAGGAGCTCCGATTTTGTTTTCTTTGTTTTTTGTTTTTCAGAAAGCCTTTCCTATATAATCAATTTAGTAATTGTTGGCTGAACGTGGTGGCTCACACCTGTAATCCCAGCACTTTGGGAGGCTGAGACAGGTGGATCACTTGAAGTTGAGTTTGAGATCAGCCTGGCCAACATGGTGAAACCCGGTCTCTACTAAAAATACCAAAATTACCCGGGCATGGTGGCAGGCACCTGTAATACCCAGCTACTCAGGAAGCTGAGGCAGGAGAATCCCTTGAACCCAGGAAGGTGGAAGCTGCAGTAAGCCGAGATCACACCACTGCACTCCAGCCTGGGTGACAGAGTGAGACTCTGTATTGAGGGAAAAAAAAAAAATAGTGACTGTCTTCTATTTGAGAGTAGGGGAGATGCATTTTACTAGCTCTGTAACCTTGGGCAAGTAACTTAATCCTTTTGTCCTCAGTTCTATCATTTGTAAACTAGAGGTAATTATTTAATAGGGCTGTTGTGATCATGGAATGTGTTACTATTTGTAATTAGCTTTGAACAGTGGCTGGGACACAAGACATCCTATGCATTAACTGTTTCTTATGCTTCTTTGACTATCCACAAAGAAATAAAAGCTGAAGAGAATAAGAAAAAAAATTGGGCTTAGTTTGTTCTTGTTTTTCTAGTTCTTTGAGGTATAACGTTAGGATATTTATTTGAGATATTTCTCTTTTTATCATGTAGGTATTTATCACTACAAATTTCTTAGAACAGGTTTGCTTCCATTTTCATTTGTCTCAAGATATTTTTATACTCTTTTTATTTACTTTTTCAGTTATTATTCAAGAGGGTGTTTTTTAATTTCCACATTTCTGTTAATTTTACATTTTTTCTCCTGTTATTGATTTCTAGTTTCATAGCATTGGGATGAGAAAAGATGCTTGTTAAGATTTCCATGACTTAAATTTGTTGACTTGATTTATATACCATTATTCCAGTATTAATGTATTCTGAATTTGACTATATATTTACCTTTTCCAGTGAGGTTTACACTTTCATGTGTTTTTATGCTACTAACTGCAGCTGTGTGCCTTCATGTTCCCACGCAAATGCCTACAGCTGGCCTTTGCAACTATGTTTAGCAGTTTTTCTCACAGCACTTTTAATATATGATCCCACTCTCTCCTGGCCTGCAAGGTTTCTGCTGAGACATCTGCCACTGGCTTAATTGAAACTCCCTTGTATGTAATATGCTTCTTTTTGTTGTTGCTTTCAGGACCACCTCTGTGATTTTTGACTCTTTATTATACTAGGCCTTGGTGAGTATTATTTAATTGAAACTACATGGAGAATTCAGAGCTTTGTGTAACTGAATGTCCATATTTCTGCACAGATTTGGGAAATATTTAATGACTAATTCTCTAAACAAGCTTTTGGCCCCCTTTTCTTTCTCTTCTCCTTCAGAATTCCATAATGCAAATATTGTCTCTATCGATAGTATCAAATTCATCCTTTAGACCTCCTTCATTCCTTTTCACTCTTTTTAAACTTTTTTTATTCTCTGACAATAATTTCAAACGGCTTGTTTTTGAGTTCGCTGATTCTCTCTTCTATTACATTGGGCATGTTGTTGATGCTTTCTACTGCATTTATTAGTTCAATCATTGTATTCTCAGCTCTAAAATTTCTGTTTGGTTCTTTTATATATTTACTCTTTGTTGAGCTTTTCATTTTGTTTTTGTAATGCTTTCCTGGTTAGTTAAGCTGTTTATCTGTGTTTTCTTGTAGTTTTCTGTACTTCTTTTTAGAACAATTTGTTTGAATTTTTTCTCAGGAAATGTTTAGATATCTACTCCTTTAGGGTTGGTTATTGGAAGTTCATGGTGTTCTTTTGGTGACATCACAATTCCCTGATTCTTCTTGATTCTTGCAGCCTTGTATAGGTGTCTGCACATTTGAAGTAACAGTCAACACAAACTTAAATGGCTCCCTTTGGTAAGGAAAGACGTTCCCCTTGATAGGAGATAACACTGTTCTGTACTGTTGCACTAGGCACTAACTGTAGGGCATGTAGCATCTCTGGGTCCACGGAGGTGTGGTTTTTCATTGACTCAGGTTGCTCGGATCTGTGGCACTGGCAGCTACATGGGCCTTGGTGGTAAGAGCTATGGGGGCTCCACAGTGAGTGTCAGAGCTGTTGAGGTCTCCAGTGGTTCCTCTGGTTCTGGTGGCAAGAATCTAGGGCCATCAGCAGTGGGGCTGGAGACACCCACCACCAGTGTGCTCATACTATGTCCAGCTATAGGTACATGCATTAATACGGGGGTCAAGGCTGGCTGCCTACATGCACACAGCTGCAGGGGGCAGCTTTGGGTACATGCATGGGAGTGCTAGCAACATGAGTGAACACATCGGCAAGTACGAGAACTGGTAGTGTACATGCACACAACTGTAGAAACAAGCTTCTCACACAAGTGTGGCAGTTGGAGTCAGGAATGGGAATTGGGGCTGGTTGTATGTGCTTGTGCTGCTGTGGGGTCTAAGGCTGTGACATGTACATATGTAACTGTGGCAGTGTGGATAAGAAATGGGAGTTGGGGCTTGCTGCATGTGTGTAAACTGCTGCAGGGTCTGGGCCAAGCAATGTACATACACATAGCTTTGGGGCCAGTTACAGGTGTTTTCATGGAAGTGAGGGCAGGCAGCAGGGTTGGGGCTGGCTACATGCAACACCATGGCTGAAGGATCAGCTAAAGACATGCATGTATCATTGAGAGCCAGTGTGAATTGCAGAAGACCTAACTGTTTGGAGGCACTCATGTATTTGCTGTGCTGGGTCCTGGGGCCAGGGAGTCTGCAGTGGCTTTGGCAAGGGTGGTTCTGGGTAAGAGAAGAAAAAGGGAGGTGAGTCAGACACCTGGAATCTGTGAAGGTAAAACCTGTGGCCCTTGGCAGCAAAAGGTGCAGGATTTGTGTTGTGGCTATGCTAGATGTTGGTTTCCTTAGCAGAAAAACTACTTAGATCCTCTGCAGAGCAGGCCACTGGGATCTGCAATGATGAACACAGTAGGGTCCTCAGTGGTGAAACCTGCAGGAAGTACAAGGTCATCATGAGGCTAGTAAGGTTCTCAGCAGCAGATTGCTGGTGTCCCCTGCAGAGCAGGACACTCGGGATCATTTTGGCACCTACCACATGGCTGATTCTGATACTCTCCACTCTTTGTTCTAGTAGATTCTAGTAATATAGATATTCTGGTCTCCCCATTGATCTGAGGAGAGGAAACCATAGCAGGACCTTGTGGGCAGTGTCTGCGAAGTCTAGAGAAGCTACTCATTTACCCTGCTCTCCTTCCCCCTATGAAGGAATATAACAAGCTGGGGATTTTTCTCTCAACACTGGGCACTGCTGGGCCAGAAAATGGGATGATGCAGGCAAAATTTAACTGTTCTTCCTACACTTTTTGTGTAACCATCTTGTTTTTTGTTGTTGTTGTTGTTTTCTTCCTCCAGTATGCTGCTGAAGCTGTTAAAATGAACTCCTGGCTTCTCCAGAGTTATTTACATTTACAGACAGCTGTCCAATTGTTGTTTTTATGGAGAGATAAAAACTGGGGTCTCCTACTTCATAATCTTGCTGATGTCACTACCCTCAATTTATTAATAAGAAATTGTACCCAAGAAATTTGCATCACTCATGACTAAATTATAGAATTTAAACATGGTTAGCTTTTAAAAAGATATTAACACCAATATATCAGGAAATACATAACTTTTATTCATCTTATAATAGTAAAACTAACATAAATTTTTTATCTATATAGATATATAAAATAAAGTCCCTTTTGTGTTATCAATTGGCTATGATTTTAGAAGTTTCCCCTTGATCAATTTGTAGACTAAACTTCCTTAATTCTACAATGCAATTAGACTTTTATTTGCATGTCTTATATATATATATATATATATACATACATACACACACTCATAAAATTTTCTAAAATACATAGGTCTAGCTCAATTAACGATCACAAAGTGAGTCCATCCATGTAACTACCATTCAGATTAAGGAATAGAACACTATCAGCATTTCTTCGTCTTCTCCCAAGTCTCTCCGAATAATTATACCTCCTTCCTTTCAGATTTTAAAATATTATTTCACTTCTTTAAATGTGCTCTGTACTTCAATAAAGAAAATATTATTTCTGAAAAGTTTTGTATTCAACTTTATAAACTATCAGTCAAAGTCTTAGAGAATGCTAAGATGCCCATTTTGTGACAATTTCTTAAAGAAGAAGTGTGAATTAAGGAATTTTTTCTATACTAACAAACTTCATTTATTCGGGATACCAAGTTTCCAGACCTCTCACCAACAAAGCTTTGTTTTCCCCTCTTGAGGACAAAGTGTCAATTAGATTTTCATACTCATTTGAAGTTATTTTCTGATTTGGGAGACAATCAAGGAAAAAAAAAGGTAATTACCCTTGTTAATTATTTCACAATATGCTTTATGTTTAACATTTCTTGGGAAAGAACGAGGCAGTATTAAATTGGTGAAGTAGATAGTTTGGAGGAATGATTAATGAATTAATCTCCTTACATTAACAGTAAACACTTTTATTTAATGCCTAGAGCCCATTGTCAGCTGCATTCAGAAAAACACACCAGAAGTGTGTCTAATATAGTCGAAGGGACTAAAAGTAAAAAGTCAGATAAATCAATAACAAACAGCAATTGATATAACAGCTTAACTGAAAAGCCTAGCAGAAAAATTTTCCATACAGAATGCTGTGCCAGTGGCAATTGTTTTCCTCTCAATGTTTTTGTCTTATTCTCAGTACAGCTCTGACTGGTGGTATTTGAGGAAAATGCCAACCCCTTTCTTTTCTCCTTTTCTGACATGTATACTGGATACCCACCATATACTCACTGAATTATGTGGCCCCTCTCAGAAATATTGAAGCCCCCAGAGTGCCATTAACCATGATCTATGGAGGCTCTTGTCAGAATTAGACAAAAAGTAAAATTATAGTGGTTTGCTGGTGCCAGTCTAGTTAAAAGTCAGTCACCTCTGCCATTATAAACCTCTATTTCCTGTGCTTTATAACTCAGCTGAGAGAATTTGCCTTCCAGTCAATAGAGTAGCTGAGAGAGTGTCTGTGTTTCAAATATATATTTTTTTAATCTGGAAGACAATAAATAAAACCTATTCAGCTATTATTCTGTACTAAGAGAGAGAGAAAGAGAGAGAGAGTGTCAGAGAGAGAGAAAGGGAGTATGTGCATGGGGAAGTGTGATTTTATCAAATAAGACTTACTTTGAAGCAGAAGAATAAAATAAGTATTTTTTAAAAATATGAAAGTTTAGGAAGCAAAGGAGAAAATGTAGAAAATATGTAATCCAATCATATTGGAGTCATAGCTCTATAATTATCAGCACTTTGCTTGCCTTTTACCCAATTCTCATTTTTGTTCCCAGAAAATTTAATGATTTTTACTATATTTGGTAAACTTCATACGGTTATTTAGGCTAGTGAAGGAGAGAAATGTATTCTAAACTGGCTATATTTTGAGTGGCAGTGAATTTTTTACCAGGTCTATAAAATAGTTTGTTACCTCTTTGCTTATGTTAAGAACATATTCCCCCTTTGAATAGAGTCTATGCTTTGAAAGCCTGTTGTCTACAATCATCATCTACAGTAGTTCTCAAACAAATTTTACAATGTATTGCATACTTGTTAAATAGGTTTTTCACTTCGGGGTTTTGCAGAAATCAGAAATAAAGGCAGTGAATTATGAGGGCCTACTTTGTGTAAGCTGCTTACTACGTGTTTTATATTTTCTACATAATAACACGTTGAGCTTGGTAATTTGTTCTCATTTTATATATAAAGAGCCACAGCAAAGAGAAATTAAGGACTACAAAGGGCTGCACAGCAGGCAAGCACGTGAGTAGAGATTAAAATCAAATTTGCTGTAATTCTCATATCTGTAAAATTTTCCATCACAATAACTTGGAATCAAAGTTTAATTTCCTTGAGAGGGAAAGAAACCAATGTTTGATGAATATCCACTCTGTGCCAAGCAATTTTAAAATGCTATTGTAAATTTAATTTTTATGACAAGTTGAAAATTAAATAATATTATTTATAATTAAGAGATAAGCTAAGGCTGAGGTTGATTAATCATTAATAATTTGTCTGAGGCACCTAGCTGTAGACTAAGGCTTGTATATGTATAACTGCAAATCCGACCCTTTTTTAACTAATTCATTGGAATTTGACTTCTAAAATGTATGCTCTAATCAATAAAGAGTAGTTATAGGATTACAGTCACGTATTCACCTTTCCATTTATTCCATGAATATTTACAAACGCATATTGTGTATATAAAACACTGTGCTAGGCACTGAGTTATTCCTGGAATGCTTGTTGGTTGCTTATTTACAGTTTTATCTTTTTGCACTCTTATGTTCATCTGTTTTCACTTTCAGCTTTCTTTCAACTATGCAAAAACCGGTATTTCACAAAGAGTAATTCATGGGCCAGTTCTTAGAAACAAAATCCGTGAAACAACGTGTTCTAAAATAAAATAAGTCTGAGAAATGTTGTATGGTATACCAGATTTTTAGAAATTCATAATGAATAATAGCATACTAAAGCTTTGAACAACCTTGCAGGAATAAAACCTGTTTAAAACAGAAGATAAACTTGTAGAACTATATATTTTTTCATTTAACACCTATTAGCATTCCATAAAATTAGTGATCCAGGCAGCCTACGTTAAGAAATGCTGGCCTAGTTCCCTGCCTACCCTAGAACTACACTGTTTGCCAAAACATTTTCAGTAATATGAGGCTCATTTTTAATAATGTAATTATTCTGGTACTTGTAATTACTTTATAATGTCAACCAAATTAATGAAAAATAAAACATATACGGACTTTGATTAATTCTATATGTCTTGGATTTTGTGTAAATATTATTTTTCTTACAGGAAATATATTATTTAGAAAAGAGTGCATTTTTATAATTATATATTATTAGCTTGTACCACATGGAGGTTATCAAAATGAGAAGTAATGTTCACACTGACACAATTCAACTTTCTCCAGCAGAAGACCAAAAAGTCATCTTTAAATAAAGACAGTGAAAACAATAATGGTATATAGCTTAATTCAGAAAACTGCACATGTGAGATGTGTAAAGTTTTTAGTCTTTTAAATTTTGGGGTAATGAAAATAACAAACAAGATAATTTAAAATTTTATTTTTCCTGAGTAAATTCATAGAACATTCCTTTAAACAAGTCTATTAAAGGTATATATTTTCAAGGAAGTTTCACATTTAAAATATTCTACTTTGTAAAGCATATAGTTTTAACACATGATTATTGTAATATTCAGTGTTTTAGGTAAGTTAGATAGAAAATCTGCAGAGTAGATCCTTTGAGCTTATTATGTACACAATAACATATAATGATGTTACATAAATGACTGTTTCTATAACTTTGGTATTAGTGCAATATGCTTTCATCATATAACCCTCTAGTTCTGTTGAGTAGCATAGTGGTTAAAAAGTGACTTGGAGTTAGCTTGTTTTGAATGATCCAGGTTCAACCACAAAGCTGGCTAAGTTTGAACAGTTACTCTTTATGTGCTTCAATTATCTCATCTATACAAACAAAGATATTATTATCACTATTAAATGAGATCATATATGCAATGTACCTGACTCATCATAAGTACTTAATGAGTAATAGCTATTATTATGTTTTCCTGGGACATTTCTGTTAATTTTCTTTTGTTTCCATTACAAATTGCTACAAATGTAGCAGATTAAAACACCACAAAGATGTTTTATGTTTGTTTTCTATTTGTTCTATAGGTTAGAAGTCTGACATGCTTCTCACTGCGCTAAAATCAAGGTGTTGGTAAGGCTGTTATTTTCTGGAGGTTATAGGAGAGAATCTATTCCCAATCTAATTCGGGTTATTGGCAAAATGTAACTCCTGGGGGTTGTTAGAATGAGGATTCTTTTAACTTGCTGGCTGTCAACTGAGGGTCATTCTGTGTTTCCAGAGGTCACTGTTATTCCTTGGCTCATGACTAACTTTCTCCCTCTTCAGGGTAAGCAGAGAGATATTTACTATGAGTAATTGTATCACATGATTATCAAGGTTGAGAAGTCCGATGATCTGTTAGTGACATAGATTAGTCTGAGACTGAAGGACTGAGAGCCAACGAACTCGATGATGTAAATCTTAATCAGAGGACTGGAGAAGATGAGATAAGATGTTCCAACTCAAGCAGTAAGACAAATAATGGAGCAAATTCCTCTTTCCTCTGTCTTTTGTTCTACTCGGCCTATTATTGGATTAGATGATGCTCAACCAATTGGGGACTGAAATCTACCTTATTGAGTCCACCGATGCAAATGTTAATCTCACCTGGAAACACAGACACATCCAGAAATAATGTTTAATCTGAGCACTCCATGACCCACTCAGTTTCATTCAAACATTGAGAAAGTAGCTGCCATTTCTCAGACTTTTTTTTTTTTTTTGATACTGAGGATGTAACAACACAACAAATATGGCCAACTCTTTTTCCCTGTGAAAATTTCCCCAGTATGGAACGCAGACACATGAACAGATCATTTGGATTCCAAGTGTGATTAAGACTGATAGATATATGCACTAGTAGCACTAGCAACAAATGAGACTAACACAGCTTTTGTATTAGGAAATTCTAAATGGCAGAGATGAAGTAAAGTCTGTTATAAATAGCAGTTAGATGTCTTCTTTTGAAAAGTGTCTGTTCCATATCCTTCTCCCACTTTTTGAGGTGTTGTTTGTTTTTCTTTCTTGTAAATGTATTTAAGTTCCTTGTAGATTCTGGATATTAGCACTTGGTCAGATGGACAGATTGCAAAAACTTTCTCCCATTCTGTAGGTTGCCTGTTCACTCTGATGATTGTTTCGTTTGCTGTGCAGAAGCTCTTTGGTTTAATTAGATCCTATTTGTCAATTTTGGCTTTTGTTGCCATTGCTTTTGGTCTTTTAGTCATGAAGTCTTTGCCCATGCCAACAAACATATGACAAAATGCTCATCATCACTGGTCA
>CAUYLG010036446.1:0-30028 GCA_963573385.1 Cacajao melanocephalus | reverse complement strand
ATAGTTTATTCATTGCTGCTGCCTTCATTTGTTTCACAATTCAAGTGCAAAAAGAAGCCTAATTTATTATTACACCACGTTCAGCAAACACTATCTTGATATACTAATTCTTGCAGGTTTCAAAACAGTTTTGATCATAAGAAATTGACGGTGCACCTTGGAAATACTTTTAAAACAATGCAGCATACTCTTTGACCCAGCAACTTTGCTGTCGAAATTGTACACAAAGGAAATAACCGCAGAAAAGCAAGGAGATTTATCTGCTGGAATGTTTCTCCCAGCAATATTTATAACCACTGAAAAATCGGAAACACCCTAAATATTGAAGAGTAGAGGCTTGTTAAATGAATTATACAACAGCTATATGATGAAATGCTACACAGCTTTAAAAAAATTTTGCTGTCGAAGAATATTCAAATATGTGGGAAAATATTCATGATATATTTGTTAAATGCAAAATCAAATTTTAAAACAGTATGTGAAATTATAATCTCCAGTCAGTGGGCAGGGAACAATTACCAGTGAAGAACATGGGCTCCAGAAACAGAAAGATTTGAATCTCCCCTCAGCTGGGTACATAATTAAGGTCTGTGAGCAAGTTACTTAACTTTTGTCCTCAGTTTTCTCATTTTTAAAGTATGAATTCAGGCCCGGTGAGGTGGCTCATGCCTGTAATCCCAACACTTTGGGAGGCCGAGGTGAGTGGATCACCTGAGGTCAGGAGTTCGAGACCAGCCTGGCCAACATGGTGAAACCCCATCTCTACTAAAAATACAAAAAAATTAGCCAGGCGTGGTGGCATGCACCTGTAATCCCAGCTACTCGGGAGGCTGAGGCAGGAGAATCGCTTGAACCCAGGAAGCAGAGGTTGCAGTGAGCGGAGACCATGCCATTACAGCCTATGCAACAAGAGTGAAACTCCGTCTCAAAAAAGTGTGGATTCAAATAATACCCTCCTCGAAGGGCAACCATGCAAAGACTCTTCCCCTTCTTTCAGTGCAGCACACCTGGCAGGCGGTCCCTTAGCCTCTATTCGGATACCTCCTGTGCACGTGGCCCTCATCACCTCCTGGCACTGCCTGTAACAGTAAGAACTCTAACAGCAAACTACACATTGAGTGATGGAACCCATTTCAAACCTACATCCTCTTTTCTTTTTTTCTTTTTTTTTTTTTGAGATAAGATCTCACTCTGTTGCCCAGGTTAGAGTGCAATGGCACAGTCATAGCTCCCTGCAGTCTCCACCTCCTGGGCTCAGGGGATTCCCCCACCCCAGCCTCCCAAGCAGCTGGGACTACAGGCACGCACCACCACACCCAGCCTAAAACCTACATTCTCAGGTCTGGGACTTGCGTTCCCATCGTTATTACCAGTAAAAGAACTGTGGATGATTGACGGATACAAGTGGGGGTTGCAGGGATACTTTTTCTTTTCAGGATCCCCAGAAAATTCACGTTGATTGTTTCTGGACCCGCTCAGAAATGAGGGGCTGATAATTAATCACCCTTGGTCCCATTGTCATGGGTTAAAGGCAGTGTACAGAGTAGCTTTGTCATGGCAGGGGACACGAACAGAGCCCTAAGAGCAGGTTCCAGATGAGATATCTCATGAACACTCCAAGTGCAAAGTCTGACCCCAAGTGAGAGCTCAATCAATGCTGCCAGCCCATCCCAGCCTGGCCACTAAAGAATCAGATGACCTTGGGAAAGTCACTGCTCTCGATGTGGTAGCTTCCTTGGCTGAGAAAAGCTAATTAGGGGGAAATCAGAGGTCTCAAGGCATCCTTTTGAGGTAGGATGACTGCATTAGTTTGATGATTAAGACATACCTGAGACTGGGTAATTTATAAAGGAAAAGAGGTTTAATGGATACACAGTTCCACGTGGCTGGGGAGGCCTCACAATCACAGCAGAAGGTGAAAGGCACTTCTTACATGGTGGCAGGCAAGGGAGAAATGATGGCCAAGTGAAAGGGGTTTGCCCTTATAAAACCATCAGACCTCATAAGGCTTCTTCACTACCACAAGAACAGTATGGGGTAAACTGCCCCCATGATTTAATTATCTCCCACCAGGTCCCTCCCACAACACATGGGAATTATGGGAGTTACAATTCTAGAAGAGATTTGGGTGGGGACACAGCCAAACCGTATCATTTAAATGTCACCTGATGCAGAAGACCGGTGTGCCAGGCAAACAAGGGAAGATGCTGTGGCCACAGCAAGGGAGAACAGGGACCCAGAACATCTCTGCTTCCTCTCTACGGCACTCAGGGACCAAAGGGCCTCAAACTCACTGCACCTTCATCTTAGTCTTTATTAGCCCATAAAACTAATGCCTGTGTCACCATGCACAGAGGCCAAAGGGCGGCAGCAGCCCAGATGCCTACCACTGGTTGAGTGGAGCCGCAGGTTGAGGCCCCTCCCTGTGGTGGCTGTTGCTCACTCACAAAAGGAATGAAGTTCTGGTTCACACGGCAGCAAGGAAGAACCCTGAGAACTTACACCAGGCTCAAGAAGCCAGTTCCCAACGGGGAACTACTTAGAAACAGAAATCAGATAAGTGCTTGCCAGAGCCTGGGAGGAGAGGGGAATGAAGACTGACTGCTAACGGGGATGAAAATGTTCTGGAACTAGGTCGAGGTGGTGGCCATGCAATACTGAGGGTGTTCTAAATGCCACTGAACTGCACGCTCAAACCTGCACAATCTGCATATGTACCCCAGAACTTAAAGTATAATCAATAAATTTTTTTTAAAAAAGAAAATGATTCATTTTACATCATGTGAATTTTACCTGCACACAAAAATCCAAAACAAAATCATAATAGCGACGGCCGGGTGCAGTGGCTCACGCCTGTAATCCCAGCACTTTGGGAGGCCAAGGTGGACAGATCACGAGGTCAGGAGTTCAAGACCTGCCTGGCCAACACTGTGAAACTCCATCTCTACTAAAAGTATAAAAATTAGCTTGGCATGATGGCATGCACCTGTAATCCCAGCTACTATTGGGTCTGAGGCAGGAAGATCTCTTGAACCTGGGAGGTGGAGGTTGCAGTGAGCCAAGATCGTGCCATTGTACTCTAGCCTGGGCAACAGAGCGAGACTCCATCTCAAAAATAAAAATAAAATAATAATAATAATGTCCATACCCTAACGGGGAATAATGACCACCTGACACCCACACGGCACTCAGTAGGGGCTTTTTTTGTTTGTGTTTTGAGACAGGGTCTCACTTTGTTACCACGGCTGGAGTGCAGTGGCATGATCACAGCTCACTGCAGCCTCAACCTCCCAGGCTAAGTGATCCTTCCACCTTAGCCCACCAGGTAGCCAGGACTACAAGCATGTACCACCATGCTTGGCTAATATTTGTATTTTTTGTAGAGAAGGGGTTTCACCGTTTTGCCCAGGCTGGTCTCGAACTCCTGGGCTCCATTGATCGGAATGCCTTGGCTTCCCAAAGTGCTGGAATTACAGGAGTTAGTCACCACCCTTGGAGGCAGAGGAGTTTTTAATCCTGCACTGATTTAGCTCTCCCTACCCACCCGTCTGGCAGAGGACACGCTGCCCGTGGAGTTGATCTGCCTCCTTGTGGTCATGACGGCAAGGCCAGGGCTGGACCCGTCTCCAGGCCCCTAATCTGGTGCTCTTCCCTGCCCTGTAATCTGGTGCTGTCCCTTCCTCTTCTCTGGGACACACTCTCCACTGATTCTCCAGCGGCTGCTCGTGACTCTGTGGAGAGACTGTGGGCATCTGGGCATGCATCACACAGGCTGCTGATGTGGGAAGTTGTATTCCCAGTACCCGCCTCACCGAGGGGTAGCAATGTGCCCCTTGTTCTAAATACTCTTCCATAACCCTGGCTGTGCCCGTGGCAGGTGGGAGGTGTCTGTGCCAGCGTGTTTCTGGTGGAAACAGTCTCCATTTGTTCAACAAACTCTTCCTGAGCCCCCTGTGCTGCCCACACAGACTCCATGCTGGGTCTAGGGCTTCCATGGTGAGCAAGACACCTGGGACCCAAGCACAGAGACCTTGTCACCTAACTGCATGATGATGGGTCACCAGAATGCCACCTCTTGAGTATTCCAAAAGCAGAGTGGAGGGCTGGGGATGTATGCCATGGGGTGGAGCCTCCCACAGAGTGACCCAGGCTGCTACTTAGAGGAAGGTTAGGAGTCATCATTGTCATCATCCTCCACACCAAAACAAGTGGGGAAGGGGCCCCTGAGGGTGTCCCTTTTCCTCCCCCAGCCTTCCATTCCTCTATGGGTGAAGTTCCTGAGCCAGGAGAGTGACCCAGTGTTCGGGCTGAAGTCCTCAGAGGGAGGGCAGGACAATAGCATGGTCAGGTGTGCATCTGGGGGGATTCCTTCAACTACAGCTGGGAGATTAGATCCGAGGGGGCTAGATTGGAGCAGGGAAGCCCTGCTGGCCCAGGTGAGAGGTATGCGTAGGTTCCTGGGTGATGATGGAGGCATCGGGCAAGGAGAGAGGCATGGGGTCGGGAGCTATTGGGGAGGAGGATTCGTCACCCGGGCCTGGTGTTGAGTGGCTTGGTGCAGGAGGGCTGGGAGCGGGGAGGGGCAGAGCATCTAGCCTTGGTGAGGGATGGAGGGTGGGGCCTTCAATGAGATGCAGGCACTGAGGATGAGGAGCTCTGACTTCATCCATCCTGCCAGCTACAGCCAAACGCCATAGCCTCAGTGGCTTATAAACAGCAGACGTTTATTTCTCACAGTTCTGAAGACTGGGAAGTTCACAGTCAAGGCATGGCAGATTCCCTGTCTGGTGAGGGTTTGTCTCCTGGTCCATCAAGGACGTTTTATATGTGTCCTCGGGTGGAAGGGATGAGGGAGCTCTCTGGAGCCTTCGTTTGTTTTATTAATTTTTTCTTTATAATTGACACATATTGATTGCATATATTTACAGAGTGCTTTGTGATGTTCCAACGCATGTATACACAGTCTAATGATCAAGTCAGGATAATTACTGTATCTATCACTTTAAATAGTTATTTCTTTGTGGTGACAGCATTCAAAATCTTCTCTTTTAGCTATTTTGGAATACATGACACATTGTTATTTACTGTGATCACTCTACCGTGTGACGGAACACCAGAACTTCTTCCTAATTGTGACTGTGTGCCCACTGTCCAACTTCTCCCAGCCCCTCCTCCCTGCCCTCCCCTGTCTCTGATAACCCTATTCTGCTCCCTATTTCTATAAAATCAACTTTTCTAGATTCCACATATGAGTGAGATCATGCAGTGTTTGTCTTTCTGTGCCTGGCTTATCTCACTTACCGTAATTTTCTCCTCGTTCATCCATGTTGCCACGAATGACAGGATATCATTCTGTTTTATGGCTATATAGTATTCTATTTTCTATATGCCACATTTTCTTTATCCTTTCACCATTAGATTGGCATTTAAATTGATTCCATATCTTGGCTGTGTGACTAATGCCACAATAAACATGGGTGTGCAGATGCTCTCTTTGACCTACTTAGCCCATTTCCTTTGGATGTGTTCCCAGTAATGGGATTGCTGGATCATACGGTAGTTCTATTTTTAATTTTTGGGGAAACCTCCATACCGTTTTTCATAGTGAATGTTCTGATTTACAGTCCCTCCACGAAAGTAAAAGAGTTCCCTTTTCTCCACAGTCTTTCCAGCATTTGTGATTTTTTTTTTTTTTGGTGTTTTTGATACTTGCCATTCTAACTGGGGTGAAGTGATATTTCCTCATGGTTTTGATTTGCATTTCTCTGATGATTAGTGACGTTGACCATTTTTTCATATGTTTGTTGTCCATTTGTATGTCTCCTAGACCCCTGTCTCTCCCCATATACAAAAGTCAATTCTAAATCAATTAAAGACTTACATATAAGACCCAAAGCTCTGAAACTACTAGAAGAAAAGACTGAGGAAAGGCGCCATGATGCTGTCCTGTGAAGGATGCGGTTTTAGTTTGTTTGTTTGTTTAGTAAGACCTACAAAGCACAGACAACAAAAGAAAACATAGGCAATAAACTAAAAACCTCTCCCACAACAAAGAAAACAATAAAGCGAAGAGAAAAACTACAGAATGGTAGAAAGCATTTGCAAACTGTGCATCTGAGAAGGGCCTCATATCCAGAATCAATAAGAAACTCAGACACTAGCAAATAGCAAAATAACAAAATTGTTTTAAATGGACAAAAGGCTTGGGGCCTCTTTTGAAACGGGACTAGTCCCATTCATGAGAGTGCCACCTTCATGACCTAATCACCTCCCAAAGTCCCCACCTCCTATTACCACCGTCACAGAGATGAAGATTTTAACATAGGAATTTGGAGCAGACACACACATTCAGACCACAGCAATAAGGTTAAAAATGATGGCAGAAGGCCGAGATGGGTGGATCACCTGAGGTCGGAGTTCAAGACCAGCCTGACCAACATGGTGAAACCGTGTCTCTACTAAAAATACAAAAAATTAGCCTGGCGTGGTGGTGGGTGCCTGTAATCCCAGCTACTCAGGAGGCTGAGGCAGGAGAATCACTTGAATCTGGGAAGAGGAGGTTGCGGTGAGCCGAAATTGTGCCATTGCACTCCAGCCTGTTTGACAAAAGCAAAACTCCATCTCAAAAAAAAAAAAAAAAAAAAAAAGAAAAGATGGCAGAAGACATTGACTGTAAGGCCCCTGCAGGCCACCCTCGTGAAGCTGAGGGAAGGCAATGGAGACCTGGCAGAATCTTGAGTGGCCAGGCAGTGTAGATATCTACACTGATGGGCAGAAAGATTGAATACGCAAACAAACAATGGGCAGACCGTACACAGAGACACAGCTCTGAGCACCAAGTGCAGTGACGAGCCCCACATGGCCAGGACTTGAGACTCGTATTCCAGCTCCAAGCATGCTCCCTCTCCAATCCCACAGGATGTTGCTTTCTTGGCCGCCTCCAGCTCCCTGGGTCAACAGCCTCCGTTGGGCCTTACCTGGAGCCTCCCCTTCCCCTCTCTGGGGATTCCCACTCCCCTGCCTGTCTTTGAGTCTCCGCCAGGGCAAACCATGGTGGCCAGCTCCCTTGTCACAGCACGTTCCGAGTAAATTGCCTCTGCTTGTTCTCACCTGGAGGGGTTTTCACTTCTGGCTACACTCACTGGTTAGCATCTGATGTGTAACTGAAGCCTGGGGTTGGGTGGGGTTACAGGGTGATGTGTTACATGAGAAAAGCAGAGCCTCAAGGCTGGAATCCACAGGAGCCTCATCACTGACTGGGCGGTGAATGACTGGGAAGGACGGAGGGGCTGGAGATCTGGAGGGAGGCCTGTGGGTGGGCACCTATGTGGGCACAGCAGCTGGGGGGCAGAGGCTGCCCAACACACACACTCCACGCCTCACTGGCCTCCTCTTGGCACCGTGGCAGGTAGCATGCAGGGGTGGGAGCTCCAGGTCAGCCCCTAGCTCTGCACTGACCACCCCCAGCTCTCCACATCCACACCATCTTCTCCCACCTGCGGATGAAGCTGAACCCAGTTTAATAATGACATTGCAAGCATGTGATCTACCCCACTGCTGGACAAATTCTAAGGGCGTGAAAAACCACGCAAACAAAAGATATGAAAGACCAAGTCCTCGTCAACGAGCCCCCAGCCTTGCTGTCAGCAAATACTCCACACCCTACCACGGACCGCGCTGAACACGGTCATTCTTGATGAAAGGAAACAGGCCCAAGGGGCATCTGATTTATGGTGTCTAAGCCTGTTCCGGGCAATCAGGGGTTATGAGTTAACGCCACTGGTACCAGAGTTGAGGGAGGGACTGCGTCGGGGAGGCCTTGGTCAACTGATATGAAAGTTCGGTTAGACAGGAAGAGTAAGTTGAGGAGATTTACCTAACAACCTGGTGACTATAGTTAATAACACTGCACTGCAGGTTTGAAAATTGCCGAGAGAGCAGCCTTTGAGTGTACTCGCAAGAGAATGAGAGTATAAGATGTCAACCTAAATAACCAAGAAAGGCTCGCGAAAGGAAAATCACATTTGCTCAGGAGTCAGGACTGGAATGGGAGTATATGGGCCATAGCAAACTACATGCGTGTTCAGAGAGAAACAGGAAAACGAAGGTTTTTCAGGGAAAAATGAGGAGGGTCACATAATTGCTTTGAGATAATTGTCCCTGCCTGCAAAGATCAGTAACATGAGTGATGCCAGCCCAGGGTGGGACAGGCAGTTGCTGGGCAGATGTCTGTGCAGAAATATTTGTGTGCGCAAGGCTGTGATGGGCTTTGTGCAAAGTTGTGATGTTTGCAGAGTCTTCCGTGATAGCTTTGTCTTCAGGCATCCGAGCATGAGACCCTCCCCTCCTGGCCTTCCCTGGCTCCATTTGTCAGGGTTTTTAAAGCAAGCGACTCCACTTTGATTCCGACAGCTTTCACGGAGGTAATGCATATGTTAATTTGCTCGCCTGAGCTGTTCCACAACGCATACATATCTCAAGACATCATGTTGTGCGTCAGAAATATGTACAATTTTTATCTGTCGATTAAAAAATGAATAAATAAAACTAATGCCACTTGGTTTTGTAAGGAGCCGCCTGTTCCTCTCTGAGCAAGCTTTGGTCCCCAGAAGACTTAGGTTATTTTTCTATTTTTATCTTTTTTTTTTTTTGAGACGGAGTTTTGCTCTTATTACCCAGGCTGGAGTACAATGGCATGATCTTGGATCACCGGCAACCTCCGCCTCCTGGCTTCAAGTGATTCTCCTGCCTCAGCCTCCTGAGTAGCTGGGATTACAGGTGCACACCACCACGCTCAGCTAATTTTTGTATCTTTAGTAGAGATGGGATTTCACCATGTTGGCCAAGCTGGTCTCGAACTCCTGACCTCCGGTGAGCTGCCTGCCTCGGCCTCCCAAGGTGCTGGGATTACAGGCGCTAGCCACCTCATCCAGCTGAAACTTAGGTTAAATGTGACCTCGATGCCAAGATTTTGAGTCAGCGAAGGCGAGAACCCATGTGGTGCCTCAGTGACATTGTGGAACTCAATGTCACTGAGTTAACTGAGGGCCTCCTATGTGCCATGCTTTGGGGTTATAGGGATCCATAGTTCACACCCCCTCTTCAGTCTCCTCCATCATGAGCGGGTGAGGGGTGTGAAGAAGAATAAAGGTGAAGTCAGCGTAGTGCCCCGCACATGATGGATGCTTCTGTTTAGCTTTTTTACCTGGATCTTCCCACTCATCCTTCACCACAGCTTGCAAGGTGAGTGTGTTCTGTCGTGTGGTATGAAGCAGGACTGAGGCATACGGAAGTAGTTATGTGAAGGTCACAACGTCAGAAAGTGGACTCAAATTCATGCAGGGCACCCTGCAATGGGTGCACAGCCCGTTCACTCTGCTGCACTCCAGGCCTGTCATCAAGAGATCAAGTGTGGTCATACCTACGTCCAAGACATCTGCAGAATAACAGATGCCAGGGCCCACTTGAGGGTGGAGGGGAGGAGGAGAGTGAGAATCTAAAATCTACCTGTCGGGTACCACATTTATTACCCAGATGACAAAACAATCTGTACCCCAAACCCCCGCGATATGCAATTTACCTACATAACAAATCTGCACATGCATCCCTGAACCTAAAGTGCAACTTTCAAAACATAAATAAATAAAATAAATTTCCTTCTGCGAGGGAGGCTGCCGGGATAGGAACAGATGGATGAGATGCCACCACCAGAGTCGCTTCCGTTCCAAGGCTTAGACATTCTTCTCCACCTTGAAAACATTTAGTGACTTAACAAAATTCTAATAAATCAAAAAATAAATGGACTAAGGCTTGATCAAGCAATTCATTTAAACATCTCTGGAAATGGAATGCACAAAAAGTATGCAAATCCCATGTTAATCTGCGCTCTTCTTAAAGCGTTATTGGGGAGCTTGCTCTCTACGCAAATATGGCTGGAGTCAGAGGGAGAAGGGAGAAAGAAATTTCCAGGGGCTGGACATTTTTTTCTTCATAAGTTAATTTTTACCTCAAAAGACTTGGAATCCTTCACGAAGGTTCACGAGCACGTTGCAACGCATCTTTATTTTGGTCTGGCTTGCCTTTTCCCATCTCAGAACCAAGAATTCTCTTAAGACCCGCCAGCAAGTTGGGGGTTGCCAGAGACAGTTTCTCCGGGTCCCCAGCAGGTGACGAGCATCTCCGAGATGGAAAATTACTGGAGACTGCAGGAAGAGCCTAGAAGTCTTAAAACCAACCCCTCCAAGCTTTCACAATCACAGTCTGCACCACGCATTTCAAATGCAAATCCCACCTCATTCTTTGAGAATAACCGCACATTTAACTCCAAAGCCATTTCGCAATTAGCCCGGTTTCCCACTGGGAATTTCAGCCCTGGGTAAATTCAAACCCACTGCTTGAACAAAGGATTTCTGCAAACTTTCCTTTCAGTCTCTGTGGTTGGGATAGGGGGTGGCTCTTAAGTGTCATTGTGGGGTTCCCCATTTGGTCTGAACTCTCTGGGAGGCCTGCATGCCCCCTCCCTAAGGCCCGCTCAGGCCAGCGCCCCAGGGCTATGGGACAGCAGGCTGTGCATTTACGGAGCACACCACAGGGCACAGGGTGCATTTTCTGCATCATCTCATCTGACCACCGCAGCAGATTCTAGGACAGACAGGGAGGGCGGCGTCATCTGTGTTTGACAGATGAGGAAACTGAGGCAGGAACAAGCAGGTGATTTGCTTCCGCTGTTGTATCTAATCAGTGCCTATTGTGTTGTTAAGCACAGGGTCTTCTGCCGGCATCTGATCACAGTGGCTGAGCCGTTCTAGGCTGGTATTACAGAAAAAGAAGTTTTTATGCTTCCAGACGTTTGTGGCATCTGTAACAGAGTCTGCAACTTCTTCCTGTAAAGGGCCACTTAGTAAATGTTTTCTGCTTTTGTCACCAGGTAAGTTCCTGTCACAACACCTTACGAACCCCAAATATCTGAGATAGGCCTCAGTCAGTTTAGGAAGTTTGTTTTGCCAAAGTTAGGGACACACACCTGTGAGGCACACTCTGAATGAAAAGACCTAAACAGGCTTTGAGCAAGCAACAAGCCTGTTTATTTACCCCGGTGCAGGCAGGCTGAGTCTGAAAAGAGAGTCAGCGGAGGGCGGTGGGATAGGAGCTGGTTTTATAGATTTGGGGCAGGCAATGGGAAGTTACAGAAGTTACAGTTCAGGGCGGGTTTTGCAAGCTGGGAGGGGGTCACGGGGAGGGTGTCACAAGCGCCAAGGTCCAGTGTCACAAAGTTGGCTTATCAGTTGAGGCAGAACAATGGTGGAATGTCACAAGGTCGGTTAATCAGGCACTGCAGGAGCCAGCTATTCTTCTCCTTTTGCAGTTTTCCTGTTATCTCAGACTTTCTGGCTCCGGGACGCTATCTAGGGGTGTACTTGTGGGTCACAGGGGTCACCATGGCTTGACCATGGTGTAGCTCACGGTGCAGTCAGTTCAAAGAAACTTGCAACATCTAGGACGGAGCCTCAGGGGGTCCTGACAACGTGTGCCCGAGGTGGTTGGGGCACAGTTTGGTTTTATACATTTTAGGGAGACATGACACATCAATCAAGATATGTAAGAAGAACATTGGCTAGGTCCAGAAAGGCAGGAGAACTGTAAGTGAGGGAGGGGGCTTCCAGGTCAGAGGTATGTAAGAGACAAATGGCTGCATTCTTTTGAGTTTCTGATCAGCCTTTCCAAAGGAGGCCATCAAATCGGAGGGGTGACTGAATAGAGTGGGAGGCAGGTTTGCCGTAAGCAGCTCCCAGCTCAGCTTCTCCCTTTAGCTTACTGATTCTGGGGCCCAAGCTTTACTTTCATTCCACAACCTCACGGCCATGGTGACCTCAAAGTGGCAAAGATAACATATAAACCCATGAACAAGGCGGTGTTCCAACAAAACTTTATTTACAAAAATGGGCAGGAAGTCCGGATGATGGACGGGTTTGACCCATGAGCGGTCATCTGCCAACCTGTGATCTATGACTGACAGGATGCTGAGATGTGAGCAGCCAGTGGATTGCAGCAAATTGGAACAAACAACACGCTAGTCTAAGAATTAAAGGAGGAAAGAAACACGAAACACGGCGTGGCAGTCAAAGAGAGATTTTCTTTTACTTTTTTTTTTTTTTTTTTTTTGAGATGGAGTCTTGCTCTGTCACCAGACTGGAATGCAATGGTGCGATCTCAGCTCACTGCAACCTTCCCCTCCATGGTTCAAGCAATTCTGCTGCCTCAGCCTCTTGGGTAGCTTGGATTACATGCGCCACTACGCCCAGCTAATTTTGTATTTTTAGTAGAGATGGGGTTTCACCATGTTGGCCAGGATGGTCTCCATCTCCTGACCTTGTGGTCCACCCCCCTTGGCCTCCTGAAGTGCTGGGATCACAGGCATGAGCCACCGTGCCCGGCCAATAGGTTTTCTTTACATAAAACCTGACAGGCGCTCCTAGCCAATTGCGGTCAGGAGTGCTTTCTCTTACAGACTGAGAGTATATACTGGTTTTCAGGTGAGGGAGCTTATCACAAGCTTTGAATGTTTACGCGCGTGGAGTTTGTGGTGGGGTTGGAATCTCTCTGGGTCGGGGGGAGGTTCTCTTGGGTCTGACATCTTCCTGGCCCAGAGTGGGGTTTATTTCGGGGCTAGCATGTCTCTGACCAGGGAGCAGTTTGGAATATTTCTGGCTGAAGATGATATTTGTGGTTTGTGGTCATGCTGAGCTTATCCATTAGGCTGATACCCTTTGGATTTAGGCAGTTTTTATTAACGTGAACTTGAGAATGAGGGGCTTGTCCAAAATGGCGACCCTCCGGCTCTGTCAGCTAGCACTGTGCATTCCAGTCTGATGAGTGTGGAACGTTTTCCCAAAGGCATAACCGTGATTGATTCATATCCCATTGCTGTCTTTACGGAATTACTAAAGTGACTAGTTGACCTCCATTCAAGACCTGATTCCTGCAGGCCAACAGGATGGTCTCAGGGCGGGCCTGCAGTCCCACTGGGGTTACTTATGCACCCTCTTCACTCTGCAGGCCTGGTTTAGATAATCAATTACATATCCATGTCATTGCTGTGCAATAGAAGGGCTAGTCATTCAGGCTACAGGCTGCTTCCCAGCATCAGGCTCTGAAGAGACAAAGGTCAATAAGATAAAGGTATATTGTACACATATACAATTGCCCCTGTCTCCAACAGCTGCTGGCCTGGTAGAGGAGGTAGAGGAGACCACGGCACCACACCAGAAGTCTCAGTGCCACAGAGCAAGCACAGCAGAGGAGACCACGGCACCATGGCAAGAGAAGTCTCAGTGCCACAGAGTAAGCACGGCAGACTTCCTGGAGGAGGGGGAATCTGGATAGAATCTTAAAGGATGCAGAGGAGTTGGCCAAGCTAAGGAAGAAATCAGAGCATGCCCTTGGCAGGCGTAGAGACACCAATGTCAAGGTCATAGAGTGAAAAGCAGCTTGTTTATGGAATGTGCTACTAACATTCCAGTGCTGTTGGAAAGCAGGGATCTTTCAGAAAAAAAAAAAGAATTCTAATATAACCACTTCTTTTATACTATCCTGGATTCCTCTTTATTAGTAATAGACTTCATCATTTACATTTAGCTTGTTAGTGGTTTAATAGCTAATTGCGAACCTCTAATTAATTCTTAGTCTTGTAGTAAATGAGGCTTTCTCCCTACAACTGAGCAGGCAAAAGATGTGCAGCATTTGCTTTCCTGACCCAGTGCCTGCAGACCATCCCACAAAAAAAGGCAGGAGAGAAACCTGTGCACTTGATCACCTTCCCGCTGTTGCCTGTTTATTTGTGTTATTCAAAGAGGCTTTGTGGGTGAAGTCATCCTCTGCACCACACAGGAACCCAAGGTGCGCCCCACAGCTGCGCTTCCTCACTGCTCATCCCACCTCTCTCCACCAAAACCAGGATGGCTGGAAAGAAGGAGAAGGGAAGCAGATGGCTGAGATAGCATCTGAGCAGCACAAATGTATGTGTGTGCAAATCGTTTGGTGTATGATAAATGCTATATCCTATAGAATACACATTCCACTGGCAGCATATGACGTACAACGCATAACCTATAAGAGATCAGTCCAGGCCGGGTGCGGGGGCTCACGTCTGTAATCTCAGCACTTTGGGAGGCTGAGGTGGGTGGATCACAAGGTCAGGGGTTCAAGACCAACCTGGCTAACATGGTGAAACTCTGTCTCTACTAAAAATACAAAAATTAGCTGAGTGTGATGGTGCACGCCTGTAATCTCAGCTACTCGGGAGGCTGAGGCAGGAGAATTGCTTGAACCCGGGAGGCGGAGGTTGTAGTGAGCCAGCATCATGCCACTGTACTCCAGCCTGGGTGACAGAGTGAGACTCCATCTCAAAAAAGAAGAAAGAGATCCTTCCAGCATGCCCGTGTATGTCCTGGTTTTCCTTATTGCTGCTCTAACATTAGTGGCTTGTACCAGCACCCATTTCTGTCTTATCATTCCATGGATCAGAAGTCCAGGCACAGCGGGGCTCAGTGGGGCCATAGGCTAAAATCAAGGTGTCTTCTGGGCTGGGCTCCAACCTTCTGGAGGCTCTGGGCAAGACACGGTGTCCAAACTCCCTCGGGTTGCCAGTCAAATGTAGTTCCCTGCCGCTTCCACTTCCCCGAGGTCTCATTTCCTTGCTGGCTGTCATTGGAGAATCCCTTCCCAGGACAAGCACCTTCTCGTGCCTCCACATAACCCCTCCAGCAGCAGGAGGCCAAATCCCTCTCACCCTTCAGCTTTCTCTGGTTGCTGTTCTGCCACATCTCTGTGAACTGCTCTTCTGCTTTCAAGGGCTCATGTGGTTGCACTGAGCCACCCAGGTCATCCTGGACAACTCCCTGTTCTAAGGTGAGCTGATGCGTAACCATAATGATGTCTGTCAAACCCCTTCACAGCAGCCCCTGGGTCGGCATTTGATCAGCAGACGGAAGTGATCTCACGGGACAGCTTTGGAACCCTGACGATTGCTCTGGACACACACGTCCGCATCATGCAGCAACATCATCAGGCAGCATCAGCTGTGAGGCGGCTGAGCCTCATGCTAGTCCCAGGAGAAAAGCAACTGAAGTATGCCCTGGTTGAAGAAAAGCACGTGACAGAGACATGGGTCCTTAATTTCCACAGGAGAAAACAATTATTGTTCACACACTTATTGATGTTTTATTATTCAGCTTGAACATTCACTTTCTGAATGTGTGCTTTCTTATACCCATGACTGACATCTGTTGAAACACTGGGTCCAGAATGCTCTGCATGATTCTGAAGGACATTGGGAGAGATTCCCTGTGATCACAGCTCCGAGAGAGGGGAAAACTTGAGGCCCAACAGCCAGCAGCGGGGTCCACATTCAAATTCACAGCCGTCCAGTGTTGGGAGCGGCACAAGTCGTGTGGCCAAAAAGTGGTAACAACCTTATCCCGAGGGGAAGGGGAAAATGCAGAAAAGTTGAAGCAGGGGAAAGATGCAGTCATATTTGTGTTTAGGCAGATTATTCTGGAGAACTTGTGATTCTGGCAAGACGGCAGGCCAGAGACCTCAAAAGTTTTCCCCAGATACGCTGGATCAAAGATAACGGAAGTCTATTTTAGGTTCATATATGAGCACCCAAGGAAGAAAGGAAACTCTCTGGTCTCAAGCATAAAGACAGAATTGAAAGAAAGTATGACGAGCCCTGAGCTAAGCCTGCTGCTCCAGGGTGAAGTGGGCAGGTGAGGTGGGAAGCTGAAGTATGCCGGTGAAATGAGCAGGCGAGGTGGACAGGTGAGCTGTACAGGGGAGATGGGAGGTGATTTGGGCAGGTGAGATGTACAAGTGAGGTAGGGAAGTGAAATGAGCAGGTGAGGTGGACAGGTGAGCTGTACAGGGGAGATGGGGAGGTGAAGTATGCAGTGAAATGTACAGATGAAGCACTGAGGTGAGATGGGGAGCCGGTAAAGTGGACAGGTGAGATGGACAGGTGAGGTGAGGTGTGCAGGTGAAGTGGACAAATGAAGCGGGCAGGTGGGTTTGTAAACAAGAGCTTGAGCTTTAACGCCGAAGTGCCAACAGCCAATGAATCCATGCAACTGGGGAGTCAGAGGCAAGACCCCTGAATAAAAGTGCAGCCTCATTTGTGGCAAACTGAGATGCTGTAGGCGCCGCCTGTATGGCGCCTCATGCAGGTATGCGGTTTGGGTCCATGTTATCAAGGTGGTCCAGGGATGGCTCTTAAACCTTTGACCACAGCAAATCCAAGCCCCTCTCTGGAGGAGCCCTCCTCATATGCCCATGGAACCCTCACAAGGGAATCCAAACTCATGATGAAGATGTATCTCCATTTAACCCTCTCAAGATATGTGTGGACCTATTGTCACATGAGTGGGTCAAAGCACATAGAGGGTCAGAGCGCACATGAGCTTGGGGCCCTGGAAGAAAACCCAAGTGTGGTTAAAATGATGGAAGTCATAGGAAGTGACAGAACAGGACCTGTGTCCAGCCTGGGCCTCTCCCCTAATGCCAGGCTCCTGAACACAACTCCCCGCTCCCACCTCCCCCTGGAGGACTGATGCTCCCATGCCTGGACCTCCCTCTCAGTGCCCATCTCAGGAGAGGACAATGCCACCTTTCCAGGGACCCAAGGCCAGGTCCCTGGAGCCATCCTTAAGCTGTCTCTTCCTGTCACACTTCACAGTGAGCCACTACATGATTTAAAACAATATAAAATAAATTTCCTACAAGTATAAGAAATCCCATCTTCTAAACCTTCTAAAGCAATGTTATTAATGCTCTTGTCATTATTTTCAAGTTATGGGTTGCCATGCATTTTAGAGTTGTAATCACTTTTGATAAAAGAAAATATCATAGAACTTAGCATATTTCATGTAAGAGAAGTGGCATGGAATGGAATGGAAACTGCCAGAGCAAGTGTCATGCAGGCGGGGTAAGCAACGTCTGGGATAGCGTCTGTTTCAGGTGTCCATCTGCTTACACATATACATGGCCATTAGTCATGGAGTCAAAAGGTTGTTTTGTTTTTTTACTGTGCTTCGTGAAAGCAACAGTGATCAAATATATTTATCAGAACACATGTGGCAAACATTACATTTTATGGAAACATATCCCAGCCACAGTCCCTTCCAATTCAGGAACAAGGAAAGGACGTGCATTGGTATTCAGCTTTGTGCCGGAGGTCCTGACCAGCACTGTAAGGCGAGAAAAACAAAAATAAATGTTACAAGGACTTAAAAAGAAGACACAAACACCATCATTATTCGCAGCTGTTATGACTGACAACACACAAGACCCAGGAGAACAGAGATCAACTCGGCATAAATCATAGAGCTCTGCACAGCTTCTGGTTATGAGGTGCAAACTCCCAAAACTGGCAACGCGCCTGTAGTTCAGCAACGACCAATAACAAAAAATATGACTTTAAAAATATCATTTACAATTGGAAAAGAAGTACAAGTTACTGAGACTAAACCCCCGAAAGAACTACAAGGTGTTCACAGAGATGACTAACTTTTGTTGGTAAAGGAAGTGAAAGCAAATCTAAATAGAGAAAAAAGTTATAATGTCATAGAAATTGGCAATCCTCCCCAAATTAATCTATAAAGTCGATGCAATTTCAATAAAAACCTCAATAAAATTTTTCATAAAATTTGACAAACCTATTCTGAAACTTGTATGAAAGAATAAAAACTTGGGAATAGTCGAGAGTATTTTAAAGGGGAAGAAAAAGGAAAGGTCGGGATATTCCTTACTACACGCTGAGACAGAAGCTCAGGTGATTGAAATATGGGAGAAAAATAGACCTCCAGCACCAAAGATAGCACCAGGCACAAATCCACCTGCATCTGAAAAGCTGGTCTAGGACAGAGGCACCATTTTGAAACTGCCTTTGCAAAATTATAACTCAGGAAATTATGACAGTGAAAGAAACCAGACCTAACCGACTCCATCTTGCTTCTAACCTTTAAGCTGTCCTTGTTCAATCCTGGGTGTATGCTGAGCTAACGTTGGGAAGGAATTCAGTTGATGGTTTGACTCTGAAAGCAAACTGATAATTACCCTTTCCCCGAAAATCTTCCCTTCTTGCCTGGGGACCAGTCTACCTTTGCAGAACTAACACATTAGCTACAAGATTAGAAATTACAGTTTAGGGGTCATGTAGCCTCTGGCCCCAAGAGTCTGAACCTCCCCAAATTGCTCCTGGGGATAAAATCACTATTGTGAAATCTAAGAGCAGTGCCTGATCTTTCACACAGCTGGCTCTGCGTGAATCATTCTTTCTCCATTGCTCTTCACCAGTCTTAATAAGTTGGCTCGGTCTAGGCAGCGGGCAAGGTGAACCCATTGGGCGGTTACAGTGTCAGACCAAAGGGGTAGGAACAATCCCCTCTTAATGAAATTAGATAGACACGTTATCACCTCACCCCTTCCTGTTAGGATATTTGAGGGACACACTACACAGCACACCTTTCTCTCCTGGCTTCTGAACACAGGGAGACATAAACTCTAGAACCAAGGTGTTAAGAAGAGTCTACGACTTCACTTTCATTATTGATGGGGCTGAGATGGAGGACGGGGATCGGCATAGTGACAAGTTCTGCTAACTGCACCTAAGAAATAGCCAGACCTCCCATCCAGTCCCAGGGAACTTGGACGGGGCAGGGCCTCCTTTCTATAAAATAGGTTCATCCAGGAGGGACGCAGAGTGTGCAGAAAACTAGCTCATGGGAGACAAAAACAAGCTGCTGAACCAAGGCTCTCTCCCAGGTTTGCCAATCCAGTGAGTGCTTCAACTTTCCTGCGGTGAAGGAAAGAGGCTGGAGAGAGGCTGCCAGGATCGGCCACGTGGAGCTCCCTCCAACAGGCAGAAATGCTGGGCTCAGAGAAGAAGCGCTCCTCTGTGTCATGTATGCAAAATACATTTCAGATGGATTAAACATCTGAATATGAAAAGCCGATAGCACAATATCTTTCCAAAGAACACAGGGGAGGCGATTCACAGGACATCAGATAGGAAAGGATTTTTAAACAAGATGCAAAAAACAAACCATGAAAGACAAGGTTGATATGTTTGACTACTTTTGAATAGAAGATGATCTTATGAAAATAATCATATAAGAGACACCACCATGGAAGTGAGAATGGAACCCAAGTGTCTTCACGGGCTCAGGATGCCATAACAAAAGACCACAGACTGGGTTCCTCAAACAACAGAAACTTATTTTCGCACAGTTCTGGAGGCTGGAAGTCTGAGATGAAATGGCCAGCATAGTTAGTTTTTGGTCAGGGCTTGTGGTTTGTGGGTGGCTGCCCTCTCACTGTGACCTCACATGGCCTCCCGTTGGTGCAAGAATACAGAGATAGAGGGAGAAGGAGAGGTAAACTCTTTGATGTCTCTTCTTACAAGAATCAGGGCACCACCCTTATGACTTGGGTTGCATAATGGTGTCATTCCCCAATGGGGACCCCCACTGACAAAGAAGAGGGTGGTGGTACCCACAGGGGCTGGAAGAAGTTGAATTCCATTCTGGACGTGGTGGGGTGTTGAGTTGTAAGATCTTGAGTCACCCTGTGGACATCTCCAATGAACCACTGAGGGCATTGCAGTTCCTGAGCCCAGCAGACTGGTCCAGAGTGGTCTGTATTTGAGGGTGACCGGCTCCCAGGGGCCTGACATTGCCCAGGGAGGGGCATAGGTGAGCTCAGTGCTCAGACATCGGGCACAGACATCGGACAATGCTGAATTCCTCAGTCCAAACTCTATTTGACAAATGGCTCCCTTATGAGTCCCTGATGTGATCAACTCCCTGGGCTTCAGCTTCTGTCCAATGTGTCTCCCCGCCTCGGTGCCCCAGCTATGTCAACCTGGGAGTCGGTTCTCCATCCACTAGTGGTCCCACCTACCCTTCCCATTTGCTCTTCTGTCCCATGATGCCCCGTTGATCCTGCTGCGGAATGGAGGAAGAAGATTTTGTGTAACAAGGCCAACATTTATATCCAGGATCCGTCTCTTGAGGAGCTTCTCCATGGTGAGCCGTTACCTGATCTCTCCGAGCTGTAAAACAGAGATTACATGATGGGAATATTCTAATAGTCCTCCCAGGCCTAATGAGTTTAAGCAAAGCTTGTTGAAATCTGTTTACACCCTCACCTGTGAAAATGCTTTGTAGAATGCGAATGTGTAGGCTGTGGTTATTATAATAATCTTATTCCTATGCTCTGGGACTTCTGCCTCTTTCACTCTATCTTTTAACACCACCCTTTTTCCCCTTTCCTCATTTTGTAGATCTTACAGAAACTATACGTCTATATTTCTACGGTAACTTTTGTAACATTCGTCATGTTTTGGGTATCCCATAAATTGTGTGAATATCAGAAAAGACTGAGGAACTCTAGAAGAACCCTAGAGGTTGCTGAGCAAGTGGGTGGCCAGAGCTGGTCAGGGATGGGATGGCATCAGCAGAGTCGAGGAGCACAGCTGTGTTCTATCCAGTGTCTGACCAAATGCCTCACCAAGACAGCAGAGTCCTGCAGTGATCCACACTGGAGTAGCTCCTTCAAGGTACCAAGACCTCATGGAAACATGGGAGCCAAGGTGTCCTCTGGGCTGGGAGGGCTGAAGGATTCACCAGGAGGCCTCGAAAATGAAACTACAGTGTTCCCCACAGCCATCTTCTTCCACTAGAGTCTGTGTCACACAGACCTTTGACCTTTGGCACAGGTATTGGTGGAGTGGCCATGGGTGCTAGGAATCCAGCCAAGGGGAAGCTGAGTGGGGGATATCTTTAGTTGGAGTCAATTGGACGGATCCAGCAATCATAGCCACTTCTCCACGTGGCTAATTATTGCTAGTGGATGAGCTTCCCAGGGCGGCCAGAAGGAAGTACACAGACTGGGCAGCTTAAACAATGGACTTACTGTCTCACAGTTCTGGAGGCTGGAGGTCCAAGCTCAAGGTGTTGGCAGGATTGGTGATATGGTTTGGATCTATGTCCCTGCGTTAGTCCATTTTTACACTACTATAAAGAACTACCTCAGACTGGGTAATTTAGAAAGAAAAGAGGTTTTATTGACTCACAGTTCTGCATGGCTGGGGAGGCCTCAGGAAACTTACAGTCATGGTGGAAGGTGAAGAGGAAGCAAGGCACGTCTTACATGGTAGCAGGAGAGAGAGGGCGAAGGCGGAAGTGCCACATTTTTAAATAATCAGATCTCGGGAGAACTCACTCACTATCACATGTGGGAAATCTGCCCCCATAATCCAATCACCTTCCACCAGGTCCCTCCCCTGACATGTGGGGATTGTAGTTCGACATGAGAGTTGGGTGGAAACACGGAGTGAAACCATATCAGTCCCCAGCCAAATCTCATGTTGAATTGTAATACCCGGTGTTGGAGGTGGGGCCAGGTGGGAGGTGTTGGATCACGGGGGTGGTTCCTAATGGTTCAGCACCATCCCCCTAGCGCTGTTCTCATGATAGAGTTCTCACAAGATCTGGTTGTTCAAAAGCATGTGGCACCTCACTCTTCTCTCTCTTCTTCCTGCCCTGGCCATGTAACACGTACCCGCTTCTCCCTCACCCTCTGCCATGATTGTAAGTTTCCTGAGGCATCCCCACTCATGCTTTCTTGTACACCCTACAGAACTGTGAGCCAGTGAAACCTCTTTCCTTTACAAACCACCCAGTCTCAGGTAGTTCTTTAGAGTAATGCAAGAATGGACTATACAGTTGGCTTCCTCTGAGGTCTCCTGGCTTCTAGATGCCATCTTCTCCTGTGTTCTCACATGGTCATTCCTCTGTGTGTGTCTGTGTTCTGACCTCTTCTTCTTCTTTTTTTTTCTTTTTTTTGAGATGGAGTTTTGCTCTTGTTGCCCAGGCTGGAGTGCAATAGCGTGATCTTGGCTCACCACAACCTCCGCCGCCCAGGTTCAAGCGATTCTTCTGTCTCAGCCTCCAAAGTACCTGGGATTATGGCATGCACCACCATGCCCAGCTAATATTTTTGTATTTTTACTAGAGACGGGGTTTATCCATGTTGGTCAGGCTGGTCTTGAACTCCTGACCTCAGGTGATCCACCCCCTCCTTGGCTTCCCAAAGTGCTGGGATTACAGGTGTTAGCCACCACGCCCAGCCTTCTGACTTCTTACTAGGAAACCAGTCCTACTGGATGAGTGCGCTCGCTAATTATTCACTTCTTTAAAAATCCCATTTACAAATGCAGTCACATTCCCAGATACTGAGCATTAGGCCTTCAACATGAGAATTAGGGGGTGACATAACTCAGCCCATAAGAGCTAGGGTACCCATGGAAGAATGACCCCCCCCAAATTTTCCAATCATCTACTGGACCAACTCATCCCCTGTTGTGACATGGGGCACCAGGCCAGAGCTGTGTCGGGTGGTTAAATAAAACAGTGCTATTGATATAGTTTTTATTTGTTTGTGGCACTTATCAGCTTTTTAAAATTTGTAATTTTTCAAATTTATTTTCTCACTCTAAACAAATATGAATGTCCCAGCATAACTTTTCTTAAAGAGAGCATTCAAAATTGAACAAGTTTCAGGCTTCAGTAAACCTGCCTCTGCCCTCACTGCTATCACTGCCCGCCTGGGAGAGATGTTTTCAGGGTGAAGATGCTGATGTGGAAAAATGACACACATAATATTTACATGGAAGCAATTAACCCAGAACCTGGCATGGAGTCAGTGTCTCATGAGTACTAGCTTCTTAGATTGGTTATCCCAAGGGCCACCGCAAAGATGGGACTTGGGTGCAGGTAGTTTACTTGCCAGGTGACCCAGGAACCACAGTGGGAAATAGAAGAATGAAGAGACAGGGAGGAGAAAAAACAAAGTGTGCTAAGGGGTGGGTTCTTGCTGTGGGTCTCATTCCTGACAAAGGCCCTCTGAAAGCCACAGCCATGGGGAGGGAGCCTTGCAGAAGTGGGAGGTGTGCATCACTGCCTCCTGTGCCCATGGGTTGATGGAATTATAGTGACCCCTCATACCCAGCTCTCTGGAAACTGTCCACAGCTGCAGGAGACTCAAGTGAACAGAGGCCATAGGGTGGGGAAACCACAGCCCCTTCTGAGACCTGCTCATTCATTTATAGGTCAGTCATGTCATCAGCCCAGGAGACTGATGGAGAAAAGTTTTGACAACTGACTTTATTTTCCTTCTTTTTAAATTAGTATTAACAATATTTTTGATTGACACATAACTGCGTATATTTATGAGGCTTAATGCTATAATATGATGTGTGTATACAGTGTGGCATGGTTTAGTCCAATGCAGTTTCTTCACATGCCTCTTAGTTACTCTGGGGTATCTTGGAAGCCGCTGCAAATCCAGGAATTCTACTTAGGGATCTGTGTGTGTATGTGAGTGTGTGCGTGCATGTGTGTGTGTGTGTGCGTGCGCGCCAGAGGCTGGCAGATTTATCCTGTAGAGGACAAGCTGATCAATAGTTTAGGCTTTGTGTGCTAAGTGGTCTTGGGAAATGACACAGCTTTGCCACTCCAGTGAGAAACCAGCCACAGTCAATATGTACATGAATGGGTGTGGTTGTGTCCCAATAAAACTTTATTTACAAAAGCAGGGGCAGGAGGGTGGCTACCATATTAAAAAACAGATAATAACAGGTGTTGGTGAGGATGTGGAGGAATCAGAACTCTAGGCACTATTGGTGAGAATTGTAAAATGGTGCAGAGGCTATGGAAAACAGTATGACAGTTCCTCAAAAAATTGCAGGTAGAATTATCCAATGATCCAGCAGTCCCACTTCGGAGTGTATACCAAAAGAGTGGAGAGCAGAGTCTTGAAGAGCTGCCTGCACATCCCTGTTCACAGCAGCATTACCCACAGGAGCCAAGTGGAGGATGCAGCCCAAGTATCCTCTGCAAAAGATGAATGAGTAAACAAAACGTGGTCCATCCACACCACAGAAAATCACTCAGCCTTAAAAAGGAAGCCCTGGTACCTGCTACAACACGGATGTTGGAAACAAATGCTCGGTGCCACAAAGAAAAATCAGCACTGAGACCAAGGATCTTTCAGCAACACATATTTTACCTCCTGGACTGCAGGAAGGGCACCCTCGCTAGCCATCTTGCCAGACAGTACAACGAACAAAGGAAAACAGACATATTTATCCCTTACGCATTTGGGGTCATCCTTACTGCTGTGTCTGACCTCCGTTGGCTGGAGCCAGACCCCACAATCTAAACTAAAACTCGATTGGCTAACAACTTAAAGCTTCTCTAAACAGGTAAAAGTGATGGAGAGTTGGGACATACCTGTGAGCACGTCCAGCACAGATGTCTTGGTTAAAGTACAAGGACATAGAATGTACTATGTGCCTGTGAGCACGGCATGTCTAACAGCTACATAAGATAGGGCTTAACAAAGAGTTATTAGCACACTGATGATGTAAAGGAAACATTAAAGAGGAACTTCTTTACTTCCCACAATGAATAAACCAAAAGGACAAACACTGTAGGATGTCACTTAACGGAGCTCTCTAGAGTCGTAAAATTCATAGAGACAGACAGTAGAATGGTGGGTGGGAGGGGCTGGGGGAAGGGCTTTATGGACGGAGTGTTTAAGGGAACAGGGGTTTGATTCTGTAGGATGCAAGGAGTTGGAGATGGGTGGTGGTGTGGTCGCACAACATCATTTGTGTTTAATTCCCGCGAATTGTACACATAATGTGGTTCAGGGGCTGGGTTTTGTGGCTCACGCCTGTAATTCCAGCACTTTGGGAGGCCGAGGCAGACGGATCACTTGAGGTCAGGAGTTCGAGACCAGCCTGGCCAATATGGTGAAACTGTGTCTACTGAAAATATAAAAATTAACCAGACATGGCAACGCGGCCTATAATACCAACTACTCTGGAGGCTGAGGTGGGAGAATCACTTCAACCCGGGAAGCGGTGGTTGCCTTGAGCTGAGATCAAACAATTTCACTCCCGCCTGGACATCACCGTGAGACTCCATTTCAAAAAAAAAAAAAAAAACAGGGCCGGATGCGGTGGCTCACACCTGTAATTCCAGCACTTTGGGAGGCCAAGGAGGGCAAATCACTGGAGGTTAGGAGTTCAAGACCTGCCTGGCCAATATGGCAAAACCCCGTCTCTACTAAAAAATACAAAAATTAGCTGGATGTGGTGGTGGGCACTTGTAATCCCAGTCACTAGGGAGGCTGAGGCAGGAGAATCACTTGGACCTGGGAGGCGGAGGTCACGGTAAGCCAAGATTGTGTCACTGTACTCCAGCCTAGGTGACAAAGTGAGACCCTGTCTCAAAAAAAAAAAAGTGACTCAAATGGTGAGTTTTATGCGTATTTTTCCACAATTCAAAAAAACACAGGGGAGAACTGGCTGTGTCCCACAGGCCATGGTTGCCAGCCTCTGGTTTGTCTACGTGTCCATGCTCCCTCTCCAGCTAGCGAAGGGCCGGGCATTTAACTACTCCACACCTTTGATTTTCCTCTGTTTAGGTCTGTCAAGCTTCAAGAACTGCTATTTAGGAGCTGGGAAACGACCCACCTGATTCCATTTATTTCAGATCCCACCCAGTACATAAATTAAGAAAAAGACTTACCTTAGGTGCCTCTTCCTAAAACAGAACAAATTCATTTCAAACGGGAAAAGCAACAAGGAAACATGACAGAGGTTCTTTGTGCACAAAGAATGCGGCTCTGTGGAATGTGCTGCTCACCCAGGCCCTTCTCAGCTCTTTCTAACTCTCTTAGGTCTGTTTTGTTCTGTGTACAGAGGGGATCGGGACATGGGGAAGTCAACTGCTTGCTCCGATATCACAGAATGGTTTTCAGGAGAAGGGATTTAGTACTCCCTGTCCTCCTTTCAACATCCTACACTGCCACCAGATATAAATAACGAGAAACTTCAGTGCCCTGAGGGTGGACGTCAACCCTTGCTGCCTCTTTAAGAGCTTGGGACAAAATCCAGAGAAAGCATTCCCCTTCCTCCTACATCTTCTAATCCCAAAGCCAGGGGACACAGCAAGTCCAGTGGTGCTTGGTAAGGTTGAAAAACGACCTCCCTCTAAGCCGGAAGGAAAGAAAATGCCAGGGGATTAATGGGGTTGAAGGATTACAAATTTCAGATAGGTCACACTTCATCCGCTTTGAGTTATCGGGGTTTGCTTCTCTCATGATTTCTTACCATGGCAAAAGCTGGAAAAGACTTTCTGGATCTGTTCTTGGGATGGGGACTTTCCCATAAATTTGGGAGGTGCTGACTCTCTGGTCCAATTGCACCAGGACTCAGAGGCACTGCCATTCCTGGTGACCTGCTTCCAGGTGGCCATCCCAATGCCATGAAGACACATCCATGGCCATTTTCCATTAGGAAGACATAAGGGGCACCTAGGAGAGGTGGCAGGAGACGACACATCCCCATGTTCCCAAGGCACTCAGCAGAGCCTGTGGACACCTCACCCTTAGGGATCCACACTGTGAGATGCAGCAAATTGAGAACCCACCAGAAAGTTCCATCCTGTACCCAGCAGGTCCCTTTTGGAGCAAGCGGGCTGCCTCTCCCCCACGGAACTGCAGATGCATTGCACTGGAAACTGCTCTTCTTTTTCTCTTTTCATCCAAATTGAGGATCTGAGCAAAAGTCTGAAGGCCCTGGAGATAATTCAGGTTCTTTTTCCTGAGTGACAGCTCAACAGGGTCTCACAGTAAATAAGGGGGTGTCTAAGAAAAAGATGATATCATTTCATGAATGCAAATTTGTGTCCCAAAGAAGAACCACGAAGGTAACCTCAGAGCCCCGTGATTATTACAGCAGATCCAACCCTGTGACCACACCACCCATGGATGGTGATCCCCAGGGAGGAAGGGCCAAGCAATATGGCAAGGGCCATGCACCTTAGCTCCAAGAAGCCATGACCCTGAGAGGCTCGTCTCGGCTGATGCACACTGCCCACCTCTTCTCCTACAGGCCATGACGTCACACAACAGGAATGTTGGTCATGAAGGACTCACGCTTTGTGCTCAGGGAGGAAAGTGTGCTCAATAGCCCTGATCTAACTCTATCCCCTTTTCTAGGAAAATGGCAGAGGTGGATTTCTTAAGAAATAATCAGGCAAGAGGCTTGAAGGTACCTGTCGTATGGGTGTACAGTGAGGGCTCCTCCCTGCCTCTGCCAGGCCGTCCACTCACTGTAAATGCCTGGGCCATGCTATGGACATGCTTTCTGGCAGAGTCTTAGGATAGATTGCTGGATACGCCTCAAGTGTGTTCTGAAGCTACTCACCAAACAAAGGGTTCTGGGGTCAAAAAAGAGAAAAAACAGCACAGTACTTCAGCTACTGCCTCAAGACTGCCGTCTAGAATGGCACCCTGGAACTCACACTTCATGATATCCACTGCCCACGTGACCATAGGCCAACTGGAGTCTGGTCTGTCCAGATGGGCCTTAACCGAGCTGGGCTCCAAGCTGGTGGGATTCCCATCGGACCTGCTTGCCTTCCATCCTGCTTTGATCGGTGGCTACTCAGGTAGCTTTCCTTATGGTGAAAGAGGGCAAAGCCAATCACACAACATGTTTCAGACCTTGCTTGGCCATGTCCTGGAATATTCCATCAGCCGAAGCAAGTTACGTGGCCACTTCCAACTCAAGCAGAAGGAAGAACACATCAGACACCACACCAAGACTGGTCACAACTATAGGGGAGGGCAGAGTTGAAACCCAAAATCAATCAGTGACAGCATTGCTGCCACTGCCTGCAGATCCACAATGCTCCATGGCATGGCCGAGCTCCGAGACTCCCTGGGGTGACAGCATCCGTTTCACAGAGCCCCGCATTCCCTACATTTTTAAACATATGTCCTGCATTTAGAGAACATCGTTTATAATCCACGTAAATAGTTTTCTGCAAAATGCACATTGAAAGACATGGGTATAGTGTCAACAATGTGGAAGTTTGTAATCATCAGAGTTTCACGGTGGCCTGGATTGAAGAGGCCACTTAACCTCCCCCAATTCCAGCCCCTCGTGTCTAAAACGGGGGTGAGATCTGCCCTACCAACTTGCCAGGGTTGGAAGGAGAATGGGCTGGGAGGGGTGGTGAGAGCGCCCTGGCCATCTTGTAGGGATCAGGCATGTCTGCCACTGCAGGGAGGGACATGCCAGTGTTGAAACTGAGAGCTGTGAGGTTGGACTGGCCCCAAGAACTCGCCAGGAAGAGAGACAGTGAGCAGCGTTATTTCTAAGCTTGGTTTCTGATCATGCTGTCCTGCCAGCATTCCCGCACATGCCACCGATTGTGACAGCTTCTTTCTAGGGTTTGTGCCAATCCATAAATATTTCAGACTAGAAATGTGCACTGGGCACCACCTCAGTGACGCTGTCCCCATCTCAGCAAGGCGTGCAGGTGTCGTGGTCTGGATGTGTTCTCGCCACTGCTTCTCATGAAAACCTCCAGTGCCTGGATCCACACAGGCCCCAGGTTCCCACTTAGGAGGATTTTTAGACTTGAAGTCCCCAGAGAAGGATTTGGGGGCAAGATGCCAACGGAAGCCAGGTTTCACTAAAAGCTGCAGTAAGAAACAGGCCCCCAGTCCCAGTGGCTCCCAAGCCACAGAGGTTTGCTTCTGGCTCGGGCCGTGAAGTGCTGTTCCACCGTCTCTTCGTTGAGCCTGGGACTGGCCTTTCTCGTTGCACTGGGAGGAACAAGGCCAGTTTCCAAAATGGTGCCGCTCCTGAGAACTGCTTCAATGAGATGACAGCCCAATACATGCCTGTCCCTTCAACATGCCACACCCAGCTTCAAGTGGAGGAGACAGCTTCTCTATTAGGAAGGCTCTGGGGTGTGGTGGTAACAGGTAGGGGCATCGCATCCTCCTACTGAGAGAAGGAGGCAAACAGTGAGCCACAATACCAGGGAGCCAGCAGCCCCCTGGGGCCCTTCCTGGAAACACTGCGGTAGGTGATGTGCCGTCTATGGAAGTCCATCACCCTCAAAGCTAGGACTGCCAGCTCAGAGGGCAAAGACTACATTCACCCGCTTAAGAAAAATGCATGGTAGAGGCTCCTATCTGTTTGGGCTGCTATAGCAAAATGCCATAAACTTAGTTTCTTATAAATGACAAAAATGTGTATTTCTCACAGTTATGGAAGCTGGGAAGTCCAAGATCAAGGCACTGGCAGACCCAGCGGTGGCGAGGACCCACTTCCTGGTTCACGGACACCACCTTCCTGCTGTATCTTCACACAGTGGAAGGGGCGAGGCAGCTCCTGGGAGTCTCTTTTTTTGAGACAGGATCTTGCTGCGTTGCCCATACTGGTCTTGAACTCCTGGGCTCAAGCAATCCTCCTGCCTTGGCCTCCCAAAGTGCTGTGATTACAGATGTGAGCCACCACGCCCAGCCAGGGGGTCTCTTTTATAAGGACACTCATCCTCTTTGTAAGGTTATTCTTGTAAGGATATTGCCAAGCTTAAAATGAGGAAACTGAGGCCAGCACCAGACAAATTAAATTCCACTTTATTTAGCTCCCGGGCGAGGTTCTGTGGCCCCGGGCTAGGGAGAGAGAGAGAGAGAGAGAGAGGCCAGAGAAGTCACACCCGGCCGTTCTGGGCATGCGGTTTTATAGGGGGTGAGGGCAATAGATTGGTCAGTGGGGAAACAAAACATGGGCAAGTGCATTGGTCATAGAGAGGGTTAGGGGGTGATGGGTCGGGGCAACGGGTGAGGCGTAGGTGGGTGGGGCCCAGGGGTTTGGACTTCCACTGGTTATTTTGGGGAGCCAACTTAAGGCGGGACACATGGTACCATGAAGTGTGGCCTAAAAGTTTGGCCGCAGTGGGAGTGGTTAGGATGACGATGTGAGGTCCTGACCACCTGGGCTGCAGAGAGCCTGTTTTGAGTTCCCAGAAGAGGACGCTGTTACCCAGTTGTAGAGGCGTTGCCGGGTGGAGGTTTTCTCGTTAAGGTAACCGGGTTGAGC
>CAUYLG010036445.1:0-24558 GCA_963573385.1 Cacajao melanocephalus | reverse complement strand
TGGCGACCCGTGTGGCTCCTCCGCCGGGAATCTCCTAGTCTGTGGGCAACAAAAATTCGTCTGAAAGTGCGGCGTCCACTCGCTCTCTGCGCTTTCACTGGGAGCTACAATCCTGAGCTGTTGTTAATCGGCCATCTTCAAAGCGATTGGTTTTCATCTCTGTATATGGGCTTAGTCCAAAAGTGTTTCAAAAATATGGATGACACTGCATACACTTGAGTAACTATAGTCAAGCAACTTTTCAAATACTCAAGAATATATATAAATACACATAAATATATATGTGTATATATATATAAATACAAATATATATGTGTGTGTGTGTATATGTCTATAAATACACATAAATACCTACATAAGAAAATATATGTATTGACACACCCATATTTACAGTCATAGACATACACAAACACACACATATACAGTTATGGGGGTTTTCAAAAATTAAATATTTAGATATGCAAACAAGCATAAAAATGATTATATTCTATAGAAGAAACACCTGAAGTCATGAAACTAAAGTATTTTCAAAGACCTACCCTTTCTCCCTTCGTCCATTCCTTCTTTTCTCTCTTCCTTCCCTCTTTTTGTACCTTTCTTCCCTGTCATCCTCCCTCCATTTTCTATCAATTTCCTCTTTCTTTCCACAAATAAGTATTAATCATATCACAAGTGCCAGGAACTGGTATATATAGAAGATTCAATGGTAAGCAATTAGAGAAGAAACCCTTCTTCATAGAGCTTAAATTGTACTAGTATAAATCCATTGAAAAAATGAAAACCATAGCATTTCAAATCAGACAGATTTACATTCAAATCATAATAACATCATTTATTTCACTTTTTTGGGAAATTACTAAGTTTCCATTTGATCAAAAGGAAAGTGACAATAATTGTAATTCCATCATTTGTCTTGAGAATTAAATAAAAACATGAATGAAAAGCTCTGGTGGAGAATCTCGGATTTAACAGATGTTCAATAAATGCTACGTATCTCCTCTCCCCATGCACATTTAACATTAAATTGCAGATAAACTTAAGTTTCAATGTTGCAGATTCACAGATGGTCAAGAAAAGGGAATATGTTTAGGGTATTACATTGCTCTAAAGTAAACATTTTACTCAGAAAAGGTGCTGAAGAAACATTGGTTGAAAAGATGTTGGTGTTACCAAAAAGGAGAGAGAAGATGTGACAGGCAGTGACACAGGGACTTGGAGAGACAGTGTGGAAAAATAAGCCCATGGTGGGCTTATTTTAATAAATATAGCAGATTAAAAGGTGACTGGTTTATCCTTTCTTGTATAAATGAGAGGCACCATTTTGTAATGCTGACATATAACATTTCCAAACCCAATTTTATTTTTTTCCATTTTTATGAAGGAGGTGCTTTAATTTACTGGGAAGACAGCTAGGGCAAGTAGGCCTCCAGCCATGGCAGGTAATAGTCTAGGTTTCTATGAAACAAGTTGATGCATGAAAAAAATAGATAAGCTCGAGAGGGAAGTAGGTCTGCTGGAAACTCAAATAGCACTGTGGAAACAAGTAACACAATGGAGGTTCTCACCAGAAAATGACCTGACCTCTAAGAGCACACTGCATATTCCAGAAATCCAAGGCATGTCCTGGTCTGTCTTTTATCTGCTTCTATCCCGAGGAAGCTTTTATCTCTGGGATGGGCTGGATGATTCTAAATGAGATGAGAAAGCAATGGACTCCAGTGGAACCCAGCATCATCTGTACTTTAAGCTTCACCATTACTTGCTATAAAATTCCAGAAACTCTGACTGAACCCAATAGTCTTAGTTTTAAATAGGCAATTTTATGAAAACAAGAAAGTAGAGACAGGAGTGGATTTATAGTGAGAGGTAGAGCACTTTCAAAACACTGGGATTTAAAGTGTAAAATCAACTCCTATTGATATCAATGTAATTGAAAAACACACTAGAATAAAAGGTTTCATTGCCATAAATAAAAAACTCAAGTGCCAGCCTGAAACAGCATTATTGTACCTAATGAAGAAGGTATTGAATAAAAGTCAGATTTCTGGACAGGGCTATGCAAAAATGACACTTCCAATGTTTTTGTTGTCCAACCATGTACTACATAGAGAGGAGATCCCCAAAACTAAGGCTTCCTTACTGAGAGAGTCTCCTTTGCAAATGCATGTGTTAAATGGCCAGCGCTTATTGTCCTTAAGTATTAAAATAAGCAATTATTTCCAATCAGACTGATTCTGTATTTTCCAAGCAACCTTCCTAATTGCGATTTAGTTCCCGGCGTGGATTTTCCACTGTGATGAAAGCAGACAAGGTAGATGAAAACATCTGATTCACCTTACAATTATATTTCTCATTGCAAAGTAGAAAGTTGGCATTTTACTTTATGTTCCTCAGTCTTTTGAGTTATTCTAAGTATGAATCAGCATTTCAAGTTCCAATTACCTACGACAATGAAAAGATGGAATTACTAAAACATGTGAGATTTAGGGCCAGCCAGATATACTGGTAAATTTGTCAAGTTAATGGTATGTATATGCAAATCATTGCTCAAAGCATGGCAGACATAGAGAAATACAAGACTTCATCTCACTTCTCAAGGAGTTTCCAAACAAGATGAGGAGGTAAATTACATAGACATGGGAAAATAGAAAAAGACATGAAGGCAGTTTGAGGCCCAACAGAATAGGGAGATTTATAAAATATATAAATAGATTAAGAGCACACATATACACCTACAGTGAAATGACTGGTAGGATATCTCTGGATAGTGGGATATATATGCCTTTATTACATTTATATTTTCTATAGTATACATGCAATTGCTTTTATAATAAAAACACTTAAAATGTTATCTGTAGAGAATAATAGGGTACAACAGGCTGGAGCAGGAAGAGCTACATTCAGATTTACTATGGATCTGTAGCGATACGATCAGTAGTCACCAAGATTAAGTTACCATCAAAAAAACTTTTATATTCGCTTCCTATTGCTACTGCAATGAATTATCACAAACTTAATGAGCTGGATTAAAACAGCCTAAATTTATTATCTCACAGGTCTAGAGTTCAGAAGTACAAAATTGGTCTCACTGGGATAAAATCAAGGTGTTGGCAGGGTTGCATTCCTTCTGGGGGGTTAGGAGGAAATCTGACTTTTGCTTTTTCAAACTTCTAGAAGCCACCCACATTCCTTGGCTCAGGGTCCCTATCTATTCTCAAAACCAGCAATGTCTGGTGTAGTCATTCTCATACTATGTCACTGGGACATTGACACTTCTGCCTCATTTATTTTTTAACTTACAGAGAATATTGTGATTACACCAGGCCTACCCAGGAAATATGAAAAAATAGTCTCATCCAAGGATCCATAACTTAATCATGTCTTCAAAATCTTTTACCATGTACAGTAATATATTCATAGGATCTATGGATTGGGACATGGGCATCTTTGGTAGGTAGATTACTTAAAATAACAAAATAATATTTAAGAAGTAAATACATTCCTTGATACAATTCCTTTTTTTGGAGGGGTGTGAGATGCACATTTTCTCTTTTTCTCCAGATCACTTTAAAAAAATATTATAATTCAACTTGAGTGGTCTAAGAAAATCAGTAATATCAAATTTGTAACTCACCACCAAGATAACAAGAGAGAAGATGCAGAGGTTATTCTCAGGAAATTATGCAGCTTTCTTCTTAGCTACAGGAGCATCCTAGATGAGAAATTATGCTCTTCATCCATAGTTAATAAAATGCTGAAAATGGGAGGAGGCATGGCCATGGGAGTTGATGTTATAAAGTAATGCTTTGCCTGATTACCCCAGAGGTTAGACCTGCTGAAGCTATACCAGAAATTAATCCAGGGAACAGAAAATCTAGATAATAACCTTCTTGACAATCAAATATTAGAGAAGAATTCTATCAAGCTCAACTGCTATTATTGAGCTACTACTGTAACATCAAATGATGTAAGGTTAAGGACTGGCTTTTCTAATAAACATTTTGCAGACCTATTCACATTGAGGTTGTCGGTATCTCCTCGTAAATCTAACCGTGACCACAATCCATACGGCGAGGATGTGGTCTTTGCTTGTGATTCTCCCTCTGCCTACAACTCCTTGGTCAATATCTGTGCAACTTCCAAAGCTGAGCAAAGACACCCTCTTGCCCTTCCAGTGAAGTTCTTTTTCTCTGTGTTCCTCACACTCATCTCAAATGACATTGACCCCTGCCCTCCCTGGAATTCCGCTGGACATACTCATAACTTTAGACTTTCATCTTTGCATGGTCTGCATCCCCACATGAATATCCAGAGGTGAGAGTCAGTTTGATTCATTTCAACCACTTTAAAGATAACCATAGGCCAGGAAAAGTTTACAGTCTGATAGAATTGTCCCACTTGCTAAAATATTGAAATGCTTCAATGAACACCTGCTTTCCTGAGCTTTCCCCTGGGACTCTCAACCCAGCAACTAAAGGGGTGATGTCTGGGCCATCGGGGAGCCTCTGGGACCCTGCTGTAGAACCACAGCCAAGGCCACTTCTAAGTGGTCAGTGACAGTGACCAGGCTTCACAAACTTGACTGCATTCCCAAACTGCAGGACAGTATCTGGCTTATAATGGGCACTCAGTAAATATCTGTTGAATTAATGCATCTTATTGATATACCTTGTATGTCAATATATTTTGCAACAACAAAAAAGTTAAAAACATAACACATTCTTTACAACTTCACAGAAGGTCATTCAAATCTTTATTTAAAGTGGTTTTGCAAACTATATTTTCTACTACTTTGCACCAACCTACAGTGGTTCAACTTAGGAGAGATTCCAGAAAGGCTAGATAATTTTATCTCACAAGTGAAAACAGTTTTATGTTTTAAAAAGAAGACTACCAGCAAGGGAATGAAAAACAGTGCCTTGTAGAAATGGCATTTTTCATTGACCCAACAGCAAAACTAAACAAAATAAGTATAGAGCTATAGAAAAGAGAGACATGTCTAAATAGATTCTAAAAAGATCTTCCAAGAAATAAAGTAGAAATCTTCGATTAAAAGATCCACAAAGGAAGACTTTAAACATATGTAAGCAGAAGCCTCACAAGTGAAAACAAGAAAAACCAGAGGAGAATGTTTCTTTCATCTTGCAAGACAAGTATCCTTCAATTGAAATAAGATTCCAGTAGAATTTCAAAGCCATTTAGCAGATTTCATAAAGTAGTAGCTACTCTTTACCTTTAGGTTCTTTGCCTTAATAACTGTGATATTTATGAAATAGATGATATTTTAAAATGAGGTTATTGTGCCATTTAGACAACATACATTTTCAAAAAGATGTAGTAGCCATAGAAAATAACTTATCTTACATAAGACAGGTCAAGGCATAAAAGTCTTAAAGGAAGCTTTACTCTGTAAATTTAAAATTTACCTACTTTTGTGAGTCTGCACTCTCAAACTTGGAAAATAGTTATATTATACAGATCCACATCAAACCACGGAAAAAACTTACTTTTAAAAGACTTTCAAATCTTACTAGCTTGAAAAATGAAAAATATAATAATATTTTACTTTCGATTAGCATTCCTTTCAAATGCAACATTTGAAAAAGAAACTGACAATATATCAAAGCTCTTAAGGGAAAAGGACTTTCTAAGCTTTGAAGTACTGTGAAAAGAAAAGCACAAAGGAAAAGATAAATAATTGTGAAACAACAGAAAACATATACATGCTCGATGCTAAAAAAAAAATTAAAAATCTTTAAAAGGCAAATAATCACTTTGCAACAAATGTAAGAAGGCAACAACAATAAGTATGTTTAATATAACAGGAGTATGTACAAATTACTAAGAAAAGCCGTAAGACCCTAATAAATAAATCGGCAAGAAACAGCGTTTTCATTTGCTATGATGCCGTAACAAAACGCAACAGACTGGGGGTGCTTACACAATAGAAATGCATTTTCTCTGGGCCGAGCAGGAGGCACCATCATGGGAGTTGACATCTCTCAAGACAAGGACCTAAAGGTTCGGCGCAAGGAGTCCAAGAGCCAGGATATCTACCTGAGGCTGTTGGTCAAGCTGTACAGGTTTCTGGCCAGGTGAACCAACTCCACATTCAACCAGGTTGTGCTGAAGAGGTTGTTTATGAGTCGCACCAATCGGCCACCTCTGTCCCTTTCCCGGATGATCTGGAAGATGAAGATTCCTGGCCGGGAAAACAAAAGGGCCGTGGTTGTGGGGACCACAACGGGTGACGTGCGGGTTCAGGAGGTGCCTGAGCTGAAGGTGTGTGCGCTGCGTGTGACCAGCCAGGCCAGCAGCCGAATGCTCAAGGCGTGAGGGCAAGATCCTCACTTTCGACCAGCTGGCCCTGGACTCCCCCAAGGGCTGCGGCACGGTCCTGCTCTCCGGTCCTCGCGAGGGCTGAGAGATGTACCGGCATTTCAGCAAGGCCCCGGGAACCCCGCATAGCCACACCAAACCCTAGGTCCGCTCCAAGGGCCGTAAGTTCGAGGGCGCCAGGGCCTGCCAAGGCTACTGTAACTAACCGTGGATCCTACCCTCTTATTAAAGAAATTCTGTATGCGAAAAAAAAAAAAAAAAAGAAATGTATTTTCTTGCAGATCTGGAGGATAGACGTCCTAGATTAAGGTGTTAACGGAGTTGGTTTCTTCAGAGGCCTCTCTCCTTGGTTTGCAAATGGCCACGTTCTTGTTGTGTCCCCACATGGCTGTGCTCAGGCTTTGTGCTGTCTGTGTCCTAACTTCCTCCTCGTATAGGACACCAGTCATATTGGATTACGGCCCACCCATAGGACCTAATTTATCTAAATTACTTACTTAAAGCCCTGTCTTCACATACGGTATCATGCTGAGCTTTAGGGGTTCGACATATGTATTGAGGTGGGAGGCACAATTTATCCCTTAACAAAACATAAACAATTCACAAAAGAAATGTCTAAAACATGTTACATTTGAAAGGAATGCTAATTGAAATTAAAATATTATTATATTTTTCATTTTTCAAGCTAGTAAGATTTGAAAGTCTTTTAAAAGCATTTTAATCCTGGCAAGGTTTCAGTTCAATGAGTACTTTGAATGCTACTGGCAGGAGTGTAATCTGACAAACCATTTTGGGAAGTAAACTTTCAATATTAATAAAGGTTATAAAAAATACCAGACTCAGTCTGGATCAATACGATCAAGAATGAGCATATTAACTTCTAGGAAGAGATCTTTACTGAAATATTACCTATCTGAATTTTATTCATAATACCAAAAACATTTGAACCAATCTAAATGCTCACAGTGGAGAAATGTAATATTTCTAATGTAAACAAGAAATCTAATGTAAACTCAGCACTTCATAAGCCATTTTGTAGCCATTAAAATGATGTGTCTAAAAACTATCAAAAACATAAAATAGTTACAATTTTGTTTTATAAAAAGCAGGATGCAAAGCTATATATTAAAAAGAATAAAAGAACAAAAGGAGCAGGAAATATACCCACAGTCATTTCTTTAAGATAACAGAATTGTTTGTTGTTATTTCTTTTTCTTTACCAGTATTATATTTTTAAAATTTCCAAAAAGCAACATATATTCATGTTTATAATGAAAACATAATCATTTCAACTTGAGTAAAATTGGATTGAACATACCAAAATTTAGTTTCCATTCTATTACGCGTAGGTCAACAGGTCAGCTTCTTACTTTAATGCTCTGCTTTCACTCTGCCACATGGTTTTTAATCAACTTTTATGTTAACATAAGTGATACCTTCACTCAATACCCATTTCAAACCCAACCCGCCCATTCCCCAGAAATGAAAACAGATCACTCTGTGGGAAAAGATGGGAGATCCCTATTACAAGAATTTGAGAATCCTTAACAGGTCATATTTTCCTTTCAAGAAGCCCTGTTAAGACCATTCTCTTTTCAGCCTTTCTACCTGAGATCATCCACTTTATCAGCCTAAAGGTCAGAGGCATGCACCACAGGTTATGTAGATGCCTCAATAACATGAGATACTACCTGTCTGCTGCCTTTCTGTGACTGGGAGAGAACTATACAGCAAGGTATGGCAAGTTCTAACACATGCATCTCAACTCTTAGTTAAGTGCAGGGTACAGAGTACTGTGCCAGAAGAACCTGTATTGTATTTTACTTTTTGGTAGAATACCACTATTCAAAGTACATTCAACCTTCAAGTTTGTGAGGAGCTCCAAATTGTAAACTTTGGGCAATTGATTGCCCATCAAAACTGTCAGGACTGAAACCATTTTGTCAATTTGATGGATCTTTATTGGGACTTAATTGGCAATAGACTGAAAATGAGAAACATTACTGTAACTAGTTGGATAGTGTCTCACCAAAATTCACATCCACCTGGAACCTCAGAATGTAATCTTATTTGGAAATCTGGTCTTTCCAAATGTAATTAAGGTAAAGATCAAGGTGAACTCATACTGGATTAGGGTAGGCTCTTAATGCAATGAAAGCGTTTTTGTAAGATGCAAAAAACGACAAACAGAAGAAGTCATGAGAAGTTGGAGGCTAAGATGGGAGTGAGGCTGCCACAAGCCAAGGAATACCACAAGGAGCCACCAGAAGCTGGAAAAGAAAGGAGAGATTCTTTAGGTTTCAGAGAAACCCTGACCCTACTGACTCCTTGATTTTTGATATCTAACCTCGAGAACTGTGAGCGCGTACAATTCTGTTGCTTTAAGTAACCTAATTTGTGATGATTTGTTATGGCAGCCCTGGGAAATTAATACAGTGCTATGTGGAGACAATGATGTCACATTTCACAAACCTGTCCCTTTAGATTGAGGCAGAAGGGAGTGGTGGAAAGAGCACCAAGAGAGCAGAGTCAAAGGGTTGGGTGTTGGCTCCACGCTACAACTTTTCACTGGGCAAAACAGGGTCTCTCCTAACAGTTGCTTACCGTAGGTGATAATCATCTCAATTGAATAGGATTGTTAACAAGACAAAGGAAATGGTGTACATAACAAGCATTTGATAAGGTGTAGACAGAAATTCTGATTTTGTGACTATTGTCAGTGGTTCAGAGTAAACGCCAGTTTTGCACTAAAGATCTATTTAGGAAATATGAAAACAGACCAAAAAATATTTACACAAATGGTTACCTTTCAATTCTTTCTTTATTATAGAGTCTTTTTTGCCTAAAGGGTGGACTTATATCCTGAAGGCTGAATTTGAACCCTGATATGAATCATTTATCACATAGACAGGTGAATTATTAGGGATGTTTCAGAAGGGGGTTAACCTGGGGCTGTTATTTTTAGGATTGTTGTACTGTCATTAATAATCAGCTCTTGTAATTTTAGTCATCTGAACTGGAAAAAAATGAAATAGATAGCCCTGATCATGATAAGCCAGATTTTTAGTGTTTCTGATTGAAAAAATAAAAAGGGACAAGAATCCTGCCATTAATGTCCAGATCCTGGGTTTTGATGACATTCACCATCCTATTTGAGAAAGGCGGTAGGCTGGTGGCATCAAAGGCAAGAAACCTGACTGCTTAAATTGTTATTAAAGTTGTAACCACAGTACAATATGCTTTTATAACACTCCAGGCTGTAATAACTACTAGAATAAATTATTCAGTTCTTAAAGTAACAGCTTAGGTATACCATTCAGAAGATTAAATGTATAATTCTTGATTGTGAATCCCTTTATTCAATAAAAATTTCATGTGGCAAATTATTTTAAGACTTATCTCTAAGAATTGATGTTATCCAAACATGTTTTCAAAATTAAATAGAAGATGGGTTGAAGGGTTCTGGTGTTCATGCTTTCTTCCCTATTAGAGCAGAAGGCAAGGCTCATTCCTCCAAGCTCATTCTCAATGGGAAATTGTAGACAAACCTAAGCTGTTCCGAATAAAACTCACAGAGAGCAAACAATTTCTACAAAGCTGAACTCCTTAGGAGCATTTTTTCAGTATTGGGTAATTAGTTTCCATGATCATCACTGTCCTTCAGTGGGTCTACCTAGCCAGCCAGCTACATTGTTCTCCAGTCTTCTTTTGTGTTCCAATGAAGGACCAATGTGGCAGGTGCCAATCCCTCACTACTTTGCTCTCTCCCAACTTGACAGCACTCTCAGACATGCAAATAGGGGTGATGGTGGAGAAAAAAGTCACCGTCCTAGGAATTTCTCTCTAACCCTATTCATAAGTTCACATCCCCATCCAATCCTGGATGAGTCATTGCAATATTCAGCTAATGAGCCCCATCATCCTTGGACTTGTGCTTATCCTATATCTGTATCTCCAACTACTGCCCTCCACATGTACTATACTGCCACGACACCAAGGGTCAGGACCCTCTCCTCTTCTGGACCTTTGGGTTGAGAGAACAGCAGGGTATGCCTGTTTGGAGCATACATACCAGAGATCCTTGCCTAAACAGCCCTCATGCTGAGTTCCCTGCTCTTCCCTTTGCCTTGACTATGTCTCATCACTTCATATTCCATACTTAGAGTGTAAGTTTCTTAGTCCCAGGCTGAGGCTGGAGCTGTATAGTAGTTCCTGCTTGTCTACAGTTTTGCTTTCCATTACCGGCTGTGAACAGCAGTCTGAAAATATTAAATAGAAAAGTCCAGAAATAAACCTCTTGTAAGTTTTATATCACAAGCCCTTCAGAATGGCATGATGAAATCTTGTGCCTGTCCTGCTCCCTCCCTCCAGGGATGTGAATCCTCCTTTTGTCCTGGGTCTCCGCATTATAGACGCTGCCTGCCCATGAATCACTCTGTAGCCACTGATGATCCGACCTACCGTCTCAGCATTACAGGGCTTATATTCAAGGAACCCTTTATTTTATTTAACAATGGTACCAAAGCATGAGAGTAGTGATGCTGGTAATTTGAATATGCCAAAAAGAAGCCATAAAGTACTTCCTTTGAGTGAAAAGGTAAAAGTTCTAAACTTAAGAAAACAAAACTTATGTTGAGGTTGTTAAGGTCTATGGTAAGAACACATCTTCTCTCCATGAAACTGGAGTGACAGCAGCACTTCCAGTTCTCTCAGATATGCCTCCACAACTCTAAGTCTGATGCCAGGTTGGAAATGGGGATGTCGTGATTGAGCTTGATGATGATTTGACTATCAAGTAAGTGAAACATGAACATCCTTTGAGGAAAGTGGCTAATTATAAACATATTTTGAAAATAAATGCTATCATTTATTCAGCATTTACAAGGACCAAGAATTAAGTCATTTATTCCATGTTTTATATACATCATCCTAATCTAATTCTATGCACCTGTAAGTTTGAACCATGTGATTGCCCTGAGAAGACTAATAATCTATTGTCCTCACAAACTATATTTTTCAGATGCTCAACAGTTATTTGGAGGAGAAGCTGTGGGCTGGAGAATGGGAGGGTAGGGAAGGCAGACTACTAACGTGAGCATTCTGCTTCTCCTCCATGGCCTCAAACAATTCAGTCCTGGCCCCAAACATACAACTCCATTAGGCAACATAAAAGCCCTACAGTTAAGTGTGTTCACCACACCTCCTAGCTAGATAAGACTACAATCATCTATTTTTACATAAGACTGTCCATTTGCAGTTAGTAGGGGGTGTCTACTGCTGTATGGTTGATTATTTACGACTTGCAAAAATGAATTGAACCTGATCTCATGGAAATTCTACAGAGGTAGGGAAGGGAAGAGGAGATGGGAGTAGAGACATCTGGAGGAAGCTCTCAGCCAAATTCTAAGGCCAAACATCCCCTTTCTCAAACAAATCAATGACTTGAATACAAAGGAGGCAGAGCTAGTGTTACACATTTAAAGAAATTTGGAAAACATAACAAGAAATACCATATGAAGACTTTGTTTGGATTCTGATATAAGCAAATACACTATTAAAAGACTTCTTGAGACAACCGAGGAGATGTAAATATGGATATATGGACTGAATCTTAAATTGCATTAAAGGATTATTATTAATTGTGTTATGTGTTATAATGACATGGTGTTTATGTATAAAAACATTCTTATCATTTGGACATGTATACTTAAGAATTTTCAGGAGAAAAGCATGATGTCTAACATTCATTTTAAAATATGCCCTCCTCGAATAAATTCATGGATGGAACAGGACTGGAAAATGGCTGACAATTGTTGAAGCTAGGTAAAGGGTGCAGAAGCTTTAATGTACTCTTCACTTTCTTTTGTTTCTGTTTGAAATTTTTATAACAAGCTTTACAGAAAGCAAATGCATTGATTCTTTTTATCTCAAAAAGAGACATTTGTGCCTGTCAGGTAATGTGTCCAAGTTTTAGAAATGTAACTGGAATGCCCAGATCCATTTAAATTTATATGAAATCACAACTGCTTTGAACACAGGTAGAGAAAAGGCAAGTAGATCCAAGAAGAAAAGAAGGCTTAGGGAGGATGATTATTAAAATGACATCTGATGGAACAATCAATAATTATGGGCATAGCCACAATATGAAAGAAGTTAATGAACTCCAAGGAAAAGAAATTCAAGTAAAAAGGTGGCAAAACTAATAGAAACTGTCTTTCTACTGTTTCGCAGGTGATACAATCTCCTTCCTCCTTCAAGAGCTATCAAAAGTTATAGATCAGTGCTGCCTTTGCCAGCTCCCCAAGGCTGTTAGCTGCTCTTGCATCTGAGATTCCACAAAGCTTTGTTCATACTTTTCTGTTTTATTTTTTCCACTTTATAAAGGAAGAGATATTGACTAGCACCAGCCTTGGAATGTGATACATGTATATGCTTAGGAAATAGCAGAATGAATGGATGCATGATGTATTAGTCCGTTTTCACACTGCTGCAAAGAAATATCCGAGACTGGGTAATTACTAAAAGAAATGAGATTTAATTGACTCACAGTTCTGTGTGGCTAGGGAAGCCTCAGGAAACTTACAGTCATGGTGGAAGGCAATGAGGAAGCAAGCTTGGACCTTCTCACAGGTCAGCTGGAAAGAGAGTGAGCAAGCAAAGGCGGAAGAGCCCCTTATAAAACCATTGGATCTCATGAGTGCTCACTCACTATCATGAGAACAGCATGGGGCACACCACTCCATGATCCAATCACCTCCCACAAGGTCTCTCCCTCAACACCTAGGGATTCCAATTCCAGATGAGATTTGGGTGGGGACACAAAGCCTAACCATATCACATGGGTACTAGAGAAAGAAAAAAAAAAAGAGAGGGATAGAAGAAAAAGAAAAATTCTATTCCTTCCTGGGAAGAAAAATTTCTGAGGTCAAAGGGTTTGGACTGATATTTAAGAAAGACTTCATGTAAATAATCCCAAACCACATAGAATCAGATACTACTTTTCTTTAGGAGCCTGCTACTAGGAATTTGTTTTGTTTTGTTTTAGCTAGACTAAATCCCAGACATTCTTTTTTGTGCAAGCAATTCATCAAGTATGCCAGGCTGAAGACGGTTGAGATTTTTTATCTCTTGCTGAGAAAAGAAACTTTTCACTGAACTATTACACACACGGTTATTTTTATTTGACTCTCAGTTGAGATACCCCTGCTGCACAGCATATTGAATACTTTATTGACCATAAAATGTGGTGCTGCAATTATAGGGTTTTTAAAATTTTTTTTCTAAGCATTTTGTCTTTCGGGAGGCACTTGGAAGCTCATTCCTCTTTATCAGTTTTTCAAGGATGTTTGCAATTTAGCAAAACTGAATTGAAAGTTTAGTCAAATATCTGGCATCTTTGAGTGAGTGCTTCCAAGATCTGCAATTAAGCAGGGCAGAGTAAAGTGTAGTGAGACTCCTCATGCATAATCTGCAAAGGTTTTTCACACTATCTGAGATCTTAGGGGAAAAAAAATGTTCACTAAGTAAATCAGGAGCAAATTCACTTAACAGACTGCCTTATAAATCATTCAGCTTCATCAGACAATCTCTGGGTGCACTAAGTGCTGGTTATCTTTGGGTTATTTTAGAGGCAATCACCTCTACTGGGTATCACCAAGTAAAACAGCACAGACCTCATGGCTGATATCATGTTAAAATAGGATAAGGTTTCAGATCTCATGTCTTAGGCAGAGTTTGGAACCAGGAGCTGAGGACAGTATTAGTTGAATGAATGAATAAAAGAAAAGAGAATTCTTCCTGGTCTCTAAAAAAATATGCCTAGGTTACTTCCAGTAAGCGAACAGCAAATCAGAATGGAATGTGTGAGTTGCAGCAGGATGAGTAGCTCATGCAGGTTAAATGTCCTGTTGTGTATTTCCCTCCATGTGCCCTCACTGGGTTAGTAGGGAAGCCCTGAATTGTCTTCAAATCTCAAGCTGCAACCTGTGCTATTGTCTGTAGATTTCACAGTTGCTGTCAAGAAAACTTCTTATTGAAGAATCATGCCTTTGGGAAACCATAGTCAAGCCCATGCTCAAAAGCCATCTGGTCTAGACCTCTGATGACATTTTGATGAGGTGGGGTAGGTGACTACTATCGTAGAGATTCCTGTTCAACTCTCAGCTTCTTCTCTCCATCTACTGACTCCCTCATCCTACTGTTCCCACCTGGAAATAAACAGAGACTCCAAGAGCTACAGCTTATTTGTACTGAGAATCTAACGGACATTGTGCATGCTTGTGATGGAGAAATCAATGAAACAGAAGTGTCCCCTCATCTTAAGGAGCTCAAATTCTAATGATTTAAAATAAGCCTACAGTGAGGGCTTGCATCTCTCCACAGCAGGTATCTTACAAAGCATTCTACCTTCAGTTTGGTTTTCTGTGTCATTTCTTTTAATTCTCTCAATAACATTTATTGCAGGTCTCTGTTCAACTGTCACTCTGTAATGGAAGCTTCTCCTTATAAAAAATTATCCTGCTCCAGCTACCACCATTCTACTGGACCGGGTTTATTTATTTGTTTATTTATCTACCACCTTACCACTACTGGACCAGGTTTATTTATTTGTTTTTTTAGTCTGTCTTTCCTTGCTAGAATATAAAGTGTTTCAGGGCAGCCAACTTGGATAATTCATTACTGAGTACCTGGCTTATTATAAAAGATGAATACATATTTGTTGAATGAATTAATGCATTAAATAACCATGAGCAATAGGTACGGCCATTATTCCTGTTTTTCAGTTGGGAAATTCACACTTAGGGAGGAAGAGAAATTTGTATAAAGTCACCCAGTACATAAGCAGTGAAACTAGGGCTCAGACCAGGTCTTCCAGAGCAGAAAGCCTGGCCTCTTGATCATTACTCTAAATTGTCCCACTTCAAATAATCATTTCTTTAACATGTCTAATAGAAACTTCCCTAAACTCTCAACTCTAGGATGAGATGAAAACACCAAACAGAAGAAACACCACTAAACAACATATAAAGATAAAAATACAAAACTATACATGTAATTCTGAAAAACTTAAGAATAAAATTTAGGACAGTTTATCTTGTACAGAGTTAACATAAAAATGTGTGCTATTGTGCCAGGCCGCAGTGGCTTACACTTATAATCTCAGCACTTTTGGAGGCCGAGCTGGGAGCTCATGACCAGCCTGGCCAACATGGCAAAACCCCTCTCTACAAAATGTACAAAAATTAGGTGTGGTGGTAGGTGCCTGTAATCCCAGCTACTCCGGAGGCTGAGGCAGGTGAACTGCTTGAACGCGGAAGGCAAAGCTTGCAGTGAGCTGAGGTTGTGCCGCTGTGCTGCACAGCCTGGGTGAGAGAGAGAGACTGCCTAAAAAAAAGATATAAGTTTTGAAAGAACATGGGTGACTAGGCACCATGGCTCATGCCTATAATCCCAGCACCAGCACTTTGGGAGGCCAAGGCGGGTGAATCACCTGAGGCCAGGACTTTGAGACCACCTTGGCCAACACGGTGAAACCCCATCTCTACTGAAAATGCAAAAATTAGCCAGGCATGGTGGTATGTGCCTGTAATCCCAGTTACTCAGGAGACTGAGGCAGGATTACTTGAACCTAGGAGGTGGAGGTTGCAGTCAGCCGAGATGGCGCCGTTGCACTCCAGCCTGGGAGACAAAGCAAGACTCAGTCTCAAAAAACAAATAAAAATAAAAATAAAAAAAGAACATGGAAAGAATAAAAGCTTTGGAGTCAAGCATGGGTACCTGTCACTGCCAGAAGTTACTTGTTCACCTTCTCAACCTCAGCTTTCTTATCTATAAGGTGGGGCTGATGCCTCCCCCCAAGGTTGTTGGCAGAAGGAAACTAGATAATGAATGTAAAGTTTCTGGCAAAACTTTAAGTTAAATGAATGGCTCATTTAGTTATTTACTCTAGTAAGTCCTAAGCAAATGGACAAATAACATTAGGTTTCAGTTATGCATTTATTAATGCTTAAAAACAGCAGTGCTGGGCATCACAAAGGAACAGACAGCATTTCCCCAGAGCAACTGAAACTGAAGGACCTGGGGCTAATGACAGTCAGGAACAATGGTCCCTAATCCCAGGGAAGATGCTCTACATTTGTTTATTTGCTGTTGCTCATACCAATCGATTATGCTGTGGATGGAGGCATAGTGGCACCCAAATATTTATTTAGACATAACTAATGGACTTCCCAATCATGGATAGAGAGGCCACTTAACTGGTCAAATGCCTGGAAGAAAAAATTGGAGTTAATCAAATATTTTTAATAAAAGTATTGGTAACATTCTCTGCATATTCACCAAAGACTTGACATTAATGTGATTTTCAAAAAAGTAAGTAACTGATGTTCTAGCTCAGATATGGTCTTATATATTTAGTTTCTCACAATTTCTGTAGTTGCTGATAGGGCAGTAATGATCTTTTGTTGTGCTGTGGTTGAATTGATACAATAAATTGCATTTTCCCTTAGATTTTATTAGAAACTATCAATGGTTCTATCACCTCTGAAACAACGTAGGCCAGGCAACATATTTTAAATTTTATCAGCCCATCTCCTTTTTTAGAATCAAACTATTTGCTTAAAAACTGAAAAGTTTTAGTCACCATAAAGAAATATCAACTGATATTTTATAGCTAAAAACATGGATTCTTATTCCTCTATTTCTTTCCCTATTCCGAAAGAAATACAGATGCATTTCTTCTTGTTCTATTTGACCAGTTTAGAGCTCTAGATGGTTTTAGACTTTGCCTGTTAGTTTAAGTGCTTGTTTTAAAATAGTTGAAGTATTATAATAAAATCTATCAACTGCAGCTTCTCTCTCGCAGATGGAAAAAGTACAAATGTATGTTTATTAGCTTAGCAACTGTGTAAGCACTTTAAAAAGGGCACAAATCTACCTTGATATTTCTGAATTACTCCTGAAATTATTCTTTATCCTGAAAGAAAAATCAATGAACACTCTTGAAATTTGTCACTTGTCGTTTCATGATATTGAAAAACAAATGTAAAACCTGCTTTTGGAGAAACTAGGCCAGGCGCAGTGGCTCACGCCTGTAATCCCAGCGCTTTGGGAGGCCAAAGTGGGCAGATCACTTGAGGCCAGAAGTTGGAGACCAGCCTGGCCATCATGGTGAAACCCCGTCTCCACTAAAAATGCAAAAATTAGCCAGGTGTGTTGGCAGGTACCTGTAATCTCAGCTACTCAGGAGGCTGAGGCAAAAGAATCACTTGAACCTGGAAGGCGGAGGTTGCAGTGAGCTGAGATCCAGCCACTGCACTCCAGCCTGAGTGAAAGAGTCCTGTCTCAAAAAAAAAAAAAAAAAAGAAAGAAAGAAAGAAAGAAAGAAAGAAAAAATCAGTCAGGACACCTCTTTGTGTGAGCTAGATCTCTGACAACAGAGAACATAAGCTTACATGGTGGTTTGGACTGCATAATGATTAAGTATCTATGTTCACATATTATCTAGCCCAAGAGAGCACTTAGCAAAAGAATCACAATGTTTGTCATGATGTAATGCTTCCTCTCTACATGCAGTTTGAAAATAATGGTTAGGAAATGCATGGCTGGGAATGCTATTTTTCTCTTGTAGAGAAGTCTTCACCATTTATTACAGATTGAGCCAGAGACTTGGAATAGACAGTCCTGGGTTTAAATTCTGGCTTACCAATTTCTAGCAATACCAATCTCACTTATTTGAACTTCTTTTTTTGCCCACGCAAAGTGAAACTGATGATGTCTGCCACACAATCTATGACTACATTCAGTAAGTGTTCATTGAATTTAAATCTTGTCTACAAAGTTAGTGATGAAACCACAAAAATGACTTATTGGGAAGATCAACCCATGAAAAGATAGAACTGTTCAGAACTTTTTATAGTCACAGGTGAGCTGAGTGTTGGGTGTAAAAGTATAGTCTCAGCAGATGAAAAGACACAGATTGGCTTGTGACTCCTAACTACTAGGTTTGTGTCCTTATGAAAGTAATTTGACCTTAGTATGCCTTATTTTCCACATCTGCAAAATTGATATGACAATAAGACCAATGTGCTAATTGTATTGTAAGAAATAAATTTAGAAAATGTGTACTTGCCACAAAGCAAGGAACATAGGAAATCAGTCAATAAAAATTGATGCTATTTATATTTATAAGAAAAAGAATAAGCAAAATCATTCATTCAATTAAAGTTTTGGGGTACAATTTGTATCCCATATACTGTCCTAGGTACTGGAGATACAGAGGTGAATAAATCAACAACCTCTGTTCTCATGAAACTGTGTCTGGTAAAGAATAGACAAGACAATGTCGATAGAGCCAAATGCTCTGAAGACAATAAAACAAAATAATGTGAATAGAGTAACTGAAGATGTGTGTGTGTGGTTCCATGGGAGAGTGCGTGTTTGGGAAGTACCTTAAAAACATCACATACCAGGGTCTGGGGGGTGGGGGCTAGGGGAGGAAGAGCAGTGGGTAGGGGGATAGGGGAGGGATAGCATTAAGAGAAATACCTAATGCAGATGATGGGGCAATGGATGCAGCAAACCACCACCACGGCACGTGTAAACCTATGTAACAAACCTGCACAATCTGCACATGTGCCCCAGAACTTAAAGTATAATAAATAAATTTTAAAAAGAAAAATAAAGAAATGACATTTTGGATATATTGGGTTTAATAAATTATTAAAATTAAAGAAAAAAAAAGCAGGGCTACCCTCACATGTCTCTCTAAGTAAGTAAATTTGAGCTTTGACCTGCATACTGTGCAGACTTTCTGCAGGACTTTGGTACATGATTACTCAAAATGCATGTTCAGACTTCCTGCAATCCGCCATTTCTCCAAACCCAAGTAATAAATGGGATTCGCATTTTAATAGGCATATTGCTTTAACAAAAGGGACATCCAAAGTTGCATTAAGTAATGAATCCATCTCGGTCTTTGGAACTGCAGATTCCCAACCATAAGACTTACTGGTTGGGTGATAGTGGACTCATTACTTAGGTACCCTAAGCCTCAATTATCCCAGCTGTAAAACAGCCATGAGAAAAGCCATATGTGGGCTGCTTCTGCCAGAGCCTGTGATACAGAAGAGAACCTCCAAATGGTCATTTCTGTCACTATCAGCAGTAGAGAAATATCCTGCTTAAGACCTCCACTGCCTACTTGCAATGTGATCTTGGGTAAGTTGTATGACTTCTCTGAACCTCAGTCTACTAATATGTAAGATAAGGATAATAATAACAATAATAATACCTACTTAACAAGGTTGTGTGAGAAATTAACTGAGTTGTAGAAACCACTTTGAATGGGTTCTGGCACAGAGCAAACTCAATAAGTGCTCCTTGTTAGTATTACTTATGACACTGACATCATGAATTACTAATCATAGGCTCATAGGTCACGGTTAGAGAAAAGATTATTGATTTAGAAATGTTGAACTAAGTCGTTCCCATGAAAATCTTCCCATACAGTCAGAAGATTATGTGTACCATTTTGTATCTTCTGGAGATTTTCAGATATTGATTAAATGTCTCAACACAATAATATGATCAGTGAATAGAAATGCTTGCTTTGTATAATTTTCCCCATTTTGATTGATCTTTTAATTTACACATTTCTTAAGATTGAATCCAATTATCTCCACATCCCTCCTCAATCAACATCATATGCATTTCATGTGTCATTTAAAAATCACAAAAGTAATTTGAACTCATTGCCAATTGAAAAAAAATGAACAATTTTAACTGAATATTTTTGGTTTTACCATATAGTAGGACATAGAAATATTTGCAGTCAAAGAATCATAGAACCTAAGAACAGTCAGTAATCATGCTACTTTTCTTAGACATCAGGAATTGGTCAGGACATTCTTTATTTCTTAAATGACCCTGAATATGTCTTTGACCCTGAGTTCTGGGAAGTCATTTTTATACCAGGTTATAGTAGAAGAGACCTATTAACCTAGTATCAGCTTCTCACTTCCAAGATGACTTCAGAGCAGTCTGAAGTCCTCACAGTGAATTTATTTTGCTGAAGTCACAGAGCAGTAGACCTGGAATGACAACCTAAGTTTCCAAAATTCTCATGCCCATGATCTTGCCACCAGTCCTTGTAATCTGCTATTAAATTCCTGACTAAACATGGCTGTGGATACAGGAGGAATGGAATTACAACACAAATCAAAGTCCTCACTCTTCATCTCTGCTTGAATTTAATGTACTTCTACTCTGGATTTCTGCTCCCAATTTCTTTGCTCTCCTTTCTATTTTCATTCACATAAATATTCTGTTTTACCAACTGATAAAGAAAGGACTACAGGTCTCGAACTATCCTATTCAGCTGCCCTCATACTCAAGAACAGCATCCTACAAATAGAAATACTGAATATAAATACGAACAATGTTCTCACCCATCACGTTGCTGTGCAGCTCAATTACTCATGGTTTTCTTTGCTGAAAACTTATTTCCCTTGCCACCCCTTTCTCTCAAAGCTTCCTTTCTTAACATTTAACTTCCAGAGCCTAAACTTAACTAAGCTCAGTGACTAGAATCTCGTGGTTCCATGAATGACTGTGAAAATCTTGAGTGTTCTGCTGATGCTAATAAAGCATGTCAGCCCAAGAAAAACCCTAGTAATAACTGTGCCAACAAAATGAGGGAAAACACCCAATCCCACGCCCACAAATTCTGCTGCTAATTATTAACAAAGAAAAACCTGGCTGAATTTCAACCTTCAATGAGATACATGTTTTCATTAAAGTACAATTCTACATTTACTCAATAAAACAGGAAAATTATGGGTTTTGGAGACTGACTTTATTAAAATATGCGTGTTCCATTGGAAGCACGGCAATGTGAAATGCAGAATGAGGAAGCCCAGGGCCATACTTCTAGGTCTTTTCTGTGTCAGTTTCAGTCTATAATTAGCTCCCTGGCTGTTTTCTCCTCTGTAAGTTGAGTATGTCGTCAATTAGATAAATCCTCTCTAAATTTCACTCAAGTATTAAAAAGCTAAAATTTTAAATATTTCTAATATTTATTGCTTTGCAAAGCAAACATATTGCTGAAGGGTAGCCACAAAATGCTCACGGATTCCATTTCCGCTATTTTCCATCCACTCTCCCAATGCATTCTACAGCAAGACCAGAATGAAATGAGCAAAAGATATCTTAATCAGTTAAGTTTATTCATCTAACAAATATTCATTCACCAACTACTCAATGGCAGGCACTGTTCTAGTTGCTTATGAGTCTGATATTTTGCTCTTATGAGAAAGAACTTATAAATCTCATAAAATTAAGTAACTTTTTGTACTTGTAATAATTGACTATAAGAATAGGTTGAAAGGAGAGCATGTACCTCTTTTTTGATTATGTCCTTTATTAAGAACATCCTATAATATTTTTTTGAGAGATGAGTCTCACTCTGTTAGCCAAGCTGGAGTGCAGTGGCATAATCATAACTCACTATAGCCTCAAACTTTTGGGTTCAAGTGATCCACCTGCCACAACTCTTTAGGTAGCTGGTACCACAAGACCTATCTATAATCTTTTCAACAACATAACTTGTAAATTGAACCGTGGTGGTTACTAAGGTGTGATATAGTCCTTTTTTGTGTACCTTTACATAAATGTCCATCTGAGGCTTGTTTGATGAAGAAATTCAAATAATCTAAAATTTGGAGAAAAAACGATGAATTATTTGTAATTATTCAAAATTTAATTCAATCTATAAAACCAGTAGCAGAGGAAAATAACATATTCACTCAGTTGAACACTATACAGTCATTACAATGCTGCTCTCTCTTTTTTATTACAACAATCTTATAATTGAGTTTAAAACATATAATTCTTATGTTCACATAAAAATAATTAAATGCAATATATATTAATACAAATTTGTAAAAAAAAAAGTACAAAAAAGCAAAAAAAATGCTGAAAATAAATACACCACAATATTAAGTGTTTCTTATAACAAAATTAATTTTTAATTATTTCTTCTATATTTATTTTTTCCAAATTTACTCCCATAGAGGGAGACAGGGGAAATATGGTATTGTTTAATAACATTAAAAAAAACAATTCCTTGCTTTGAACATTGTAAATGATCTTAATGGCTAAATGGTGCCGAACAGGAAGTCATGGTTATGCAAGCAACTCAACACTTCCATGATGAGATAATTATGATAACATACAAGGTGGCCATACCCATATCATGATTTGAGAAAAATACTTAATGAAATAATTTCAAATGTAAAAAATAATATTATAAATCACTATACACTATATATCCCCAATGACTAGCAGAAATATTACAAGGATACTTTCTAACAAAAATATAATATGTGTCAGATATGTCATTTTATTTTTCTATTAGTCACATTTTAAGAAGTAAAAATAAACAGGTGAAATTAAATTTAATAAGATATTCAACTGAATATATTCAAAATATTATTTCAACATGCAATCAACACAAAAAATTATTCATGATGTATTTCATGTTGCTATTTTACCACACATCTCAATTTGGACCAGTTACATTTCAAGTGCTCATTAGCCACATGTGGCTTGTGACTCCCCTCTTGGGCAGCAGTGCATTAAAATGAAACAAAGAAGATTAGAAATTGTTGTCATTCCTCCTTACATTTTTCCCATTTCTTATGCACAAGTTTCCTTATTTTATATTTCCCCAGTGCCTAGTACATTGCTAGGCTCAATAAATCTGGGCTGCCTTTAACTTATAAAATACTAACAAAATTAATTTTGAATAGAACTGGCTTCTCTTAGACAAATCTCAGGGAAAAAGCCAAGGCTACTGTTCTTCATCTGCAAACATAAAACAAACCAGCAAGGACATCACTCTTATTTTATTCCGAAGTGTTAAAGCCAACCGTCATAAACAAAGATGGCTTCCACAAAACAACATTTCAACACTTTACCAGTGTTCTTAGTGGGCTGGGGCAACGAGACTCTCCCACCAGTCATCAAAACCCTCTCAGTCATGAGTCTTCTTTATCTGAATGAACATTCACATGAAGAACGTGTCTATATAAGAGTGAGACAGGAAAGGGGAATCCCAGAAGGTTGGGAGGAGGGTGTAGAGAGAAGGAATTGGAGGGAAGGATTCACATGATGACCTGACAGGTGCTCCCATTTCCTAAGTCTCCCTGTGGGACCACTGGGTGTAGGTCTTCTTGTCAAGGACAGCACTTGGCACACAGTGAATGCTCAGTAACTGCTTCTAGACTGAATGGAAGTATGCACAGTTCGTCTAATTTCCTTGTCAGGACACTCAGGAATGCATTCCTAACAACAAGCACAGTTTACCAGATAACAATTCCTTCATCGTGGTTGAGTTCACACAAATAAAATGTGAAGAACATTGCCCAGATTTTAAATATAGCTGCGGTCTGTATGTCATAATAAAGCCCATGGCTGTGCATTTCTCTAGCACAATAGGCACATGCCATCTGGTGCTTATTATACACAAGGTGCTGGTGATGATGGTCATATACATAGAGACACAATGGACGACTAGGTCTTCCTAGTTGTAACTAACAAATACACTTGGCTTCATCTCTTTTCATAATGAAGTTTTAATAATTCCCTTCCTTCATCTCTTTTCATAATGAAGGTTTAATAATTCCCTTCTTTTTCTTCTTTTTTTGTTATTATACTTTAAGTTCTGGGGTTCATGTGCAGAACGTGTAGGTTTGTTACGTAGGTATACACATGCCATGGTGGTTTGCTGCATCCATCACCCTGTCATCTACATTAGGTATTTCTCCTAATGCTATCCCTCCCCAATCCCCTGACTCCCTGCTATCCCTCTCCTAACCCCTCACCACCCAAGACGCCCCAGTGTGTGATGTTACCCTCCCTGTGTCCATGTGATAGATTGGATAAAGAAAACGTGGCACATATTCCTCTCTCCATGGAATACTATATAGCCATAAAAAAGATGAGTTCATGTTCTTTGCAGGGACATGGATAAAGCTGGAAACCATCGTTCTCAGCAAACTGACACAAGAACAGAAAAGCTTTTTTTTTTTTCTTTTACTGAATAAAAAGAGCAGGGTAGAATTTCGAGCATCATTCTACTGGTTAATCAGTGTCTTCAGAGGGTGGAGCCAAAGCCCTGGCTGGTATTAAAGGGTAAATATGCCATCCTAGAGTGTCTTC